>OZJO01000629.1:0-20977 GCA_900406225.1 Acrobeloides nanus | reverse complement strand
CTTACGGCCGGGTAGAAAATTTTTTTAACAAGTGACCCTTTAGGGGTAATTTTATGCGAGGAACCGATTGCGCGCATTGAAAAATTTTGAAAATTTTTTCCGGGGGTCAAAAAATGGAAAAAATTGCGTCAAAATTAGGGGTTATAAGTTTTAACCCCAACACCCCGGAAAAAATTTTCAGAATTTTTCGATGCGCGCAATCGATTCTTAGTATAAAATTCCCCTAAAGGGTCACTTGTTAAAAAAATTTTCTACCCGGCCGTAAGTTGGACCCCCCTTTAAACATTTATCAATGAAAACTGCATCGTTCTTCGGTGCCAAAAGCCCTGAGCATCTATGGCGTTTCTAATCCTTTTTATGAGACTTGTTGCAGTGGTGCTTATCGCTCGTTGCGTGCTTCTTGCTATCCGAATGACCTTTGTTGATAGACTTGTTGCTCTTGGAAATAAAGCATTTGTTGGTCTTCCATTCAGTGCCACCAAAACTTCACCGCGCATCAACTATGTGATCTAAAAATTCACATTTACACAAGAAAAAAAACTTACCGACATATTTGCGTAGAATGCAGAAGATTGATTTCAGTAAGCAGCTCAAAAAATTCTTCATCTGTCTTGCCTAAAATTTGAGTACTCGTTTGTTATTTATTCCCTTTAGAATATCCATAACTAAAATTAATCAAAAAATTGTTTCAAGTGAAAAAAACAACAAGAAATAATAGGTAACGATTTGAAATCATCAAAAATTGTTTAAAAGAGTAAAAATAATGGAATTTTTAGAGGTAAGTCCTAAAGTAAAAGAGCGCCATATATAAAAAAGCATGCTTAATTCGTTTTAAGCGGGTAAAGGTAAGAAATGGCCCACGACATAGTCAAAAACCCTTTAGAATAATTTGTTGATCAAAAATAGAAACAAGAAAGACGAAAACAATTATAGATGCAATGTTGATGAAAATGCAAATTGTTCTATCTCAGCCCGATATCGATTTTTCATCGCCGGTGTTATTCGTAAACTAATTTATTAAGTAATTCTCCAATTTCTAGTTATAAAACACGACTAATTGTATAGCTTCGAAGAAATTGTCTTAGATCCTTCCTTGCACATGAGAGATTTTGTCTTTTTCGAATCATGGATTTTTCTTAGTTCTCTTACCCCTATAATTTGTTAATTTATTGTCAAAGCGTTTTCAACTTACCTCCAAGAGCATTCAATGTGGAAAACTTCCCCTCAAATAATCATTAAAAAAACGAAACAAATTGTTTTCTTCGCTTTCACGGCGTTCCAAAATGAGAAAAAAAGACTCATCTACGATAAATTCGAATCCAAAAAATGCGTGCAAATAGTCTCGACTAGGGTTGGAAGGAAATTTTTCCCGTTTCCTAAATCAAAAATTGACCAAATTTTCACTAAAAATATCCCAAAACTTTCATTTTTTCACCAAAAATTATCATTTTTTCATTAAAAATCTTGATTTTCTGAGTGTTTTCAGCTTAAAAACAAGCATTTTTCAAAAAAATTTCGCTTACGGCGCTGGTTTTATATTTTAGCTTAAGTATTTCACCAAGATAGAGCGATTTTTTCCGGAATACCCCTCTCAGACCCCCAAAAATAGCTACAATCGTAGGGGTGAAATCTAGTATTCAAAATCAAAAAATTCCTTCAGATTCGAGTTCCCCATGTTAAAAAACCTCCAGGTACAAAAAATCAGCCGGTTTGGAGCACTTTGAAAATTCGAAAAAATTTTTGAATAGGGGTTTTTAGCTTTGACAAAAAAAATCAATTTTTCGACCCGTGGAATTGAGAATTTTGCAAAAATAACATCGCCATTCGATTCCCCGCATAAAATTACCATTATGCATGTCAAATCAAGGATTTTTGAGCGTTTTTTGGCAAGAAAAACCCCTTCGGTATTTTTATAGTAAAATTTTACGTTATGCACTATCCCCTAGGTTGAAAACAAACAAAAAATCAATTTTTCATCTTTTGTTAGGCTTTGGTTTAGGCTAAAGGATTAGACCTAAGCCTTTAGTCTAGGTCTAAGCTTTTAGCCTAAACCAAAGGCTAAAAAAAGACAAAAAATTGATTTTTTTGTTTTCAGCCTGGGTGGGGGGGGGGAAGAGATTCTGCATAAATTTATGCAGACGGGATAGTGTATAAGTGTCAAATTTTACTTGTTTTATTTACGGTTTGGTAGTTTCAAAAAAGCATAAGTTTCTATAGAAAAATGCATTTTTGATGCGATTTTTTTCCAGAATATGGTTTTTTAATAGCGGGAAATACGTTTTTCGTCAATTTCGGACTGAACAAAACTTCGGGAAATATGATTTCTGAAAACACATGGCGGTCCCTATCCTTATTTCTCATTTTGGAACTCCGTCGTTTTTAGTCCCATTTTCAACAAAAAGTAGAAACTATTTGTTAAAAAAACATTTTTTATTTTTTTTAAATTTGCTAGAAAAATCCAATTTTCAGCACTTAAAAATGAATTGGCATAGACTTAATATTCCACAAAGATTTATGCCTCCTCAAGGTGGTAAGTTGAAATAGAAAAGAAGCTTTANCAATTTTCAGCACTTAAAAATGAATTGGCATAGACTTAATATTCCACAAAGATTTATGCCTCCTCAAGGTGGTAAGTTGAAATAGAAAAGAAGCTTTATACTTTCTATCCAAAAGTGGAATAGTTGATGAACAAGTATAAAACTTTTTTCTAATCGGCTTTAAGTATGACCAATTTTCATAAGAAATTTTAAAAAATCAAATTTGTTGAGTATTTACATTTCCTTTTTAGATGGCCAACACTATGGAGCACCAGGTGGTTTCCCTCCGATGGGTGGATTTCCGCCGTTTATGGGATTTCCTGGTGGTATGCCTCCGATGGATCCAAGTTTAGCATGGCATGAATTTACGGATCAAAGCTCAGGGAAAAAATATTATTTCAATACCATAACTCAAGAAAATACATGGGAAAAACCAAAAGCACTGATTGAACGTGAAGGTAAATTATTTTAAAAAATTCGATTTTTGAGCACAAATTCAATTTTGAGTGATCACTTGTTTTAAAATGTTGATATTTGACTATAGAAATCGATTTTTGACGAAATTTTCGACATTTCTAAGGGTTTTATATGCGCCGAACAAGAATCCGTTATTTTTTCTGGGAAATATGGTCAAAAATGACTTACATAAACAGACCTTTTTTGGGATTTTACCCTCGTAGGGGTACCTTTCTGTGGTCAAAATCAAAAATTTTCTTCGGATTCGTGTTCTCCATGTAGAAAAATCCCTTGATACCAAATTTCAGCCGATTTAGAGAACTTTTGACCACGTGAAGGTGGGTAAAATCAGATCTCAAAAAAGTCTGTTTTTTATACTTGTTCATAAACTATTCACTTTGTAAGCCATTTTTGACATTATTTCCAGAAAAAGTAACGGCGGATTCTTGTTCGGCTCATAGAAAAACCCTAGAAATGTAAAAAATTTCGTCAAAAATCGACTTCTATAGCCAAATATTAACATTTAAAAAAGTGATCACAAACTTTTAATACATCCTGTACAATTTTGCTTTTAGCTAAAGCTGCAACCAATTCGCCTGGAGTAACTGCTTCTCCGAATATTGAAATGAAACAAGCTGGGCTAACATCAATGCAACCTCAGGCATTAATAAATATGGCAGCAATGCAACCACAACAAATGCCCGATGCTCAGTCGAAATCAGCCGATAAAGTTCGACCAATTAGCAGTAATGGTAAGAGATTTTTAGCCCGAAACATTTTTTGATTTCAAATATAAACTTATGCTTTTTAGCAGTTGCGGGAACTCCTTGGTGTGTAGTTTGGACAGGTGATGGCAAAGTTTTCTTTTTTAATCCAAGCACTAGAACGTCGGTTTGGCAACGGCCACCCGAATTGTACAACCGTCCAGATGTGGATTTGCTTGTTTCGAAACCACCAGATAGCAGTAAGTTTTTCGTACTACTAAGGATTAGCGAACAAAAAAATGATTTTTCGACAAAAAATTCAAAAAAGTTTATGTATTACAACGAAAACGTGTATACAAATTCAAACTTTCGAACGCAATTATCTCGAAAGCTACGATTTTTTTGAAAAAAAATCACGTTAGTGGGGTCCTTAGTAGTACCTAAGTTGTTTAAATCAGACTTATTGTTTATAAACTTGCATTGTTTAGAGACCCAAACAAATGGTAAGCAAAAGAATTTGACTATGGAAAAGCCGAAGCAAGAATTCGATCATGAACAAGAAGAAGGCGAAACATCGGATGAAGAGATCGAGGCCCCTCCAATTAAGAAAAGCAAACAAGAGAAAAAGAAACAAAAACAGCAGCCAGCACCACCGAAAGAAAAAGAAAAACCGAAACCAGCCGAGAAACCCATAGACCCAGCGATTAAGGCAGAATTGGAAGCACAGCAAGAGCGTGAAAAGGTAATTTTCTTCACTGAATGAATTCAAAATACAGCCACAAAATGCGCCTTAGGCCGTTTGTGTTCTTGCGTTGATCTTCCGAGACCAAGGGGGGGGGGATCAAGTCAACCCAATTATCAGACCCAGAGGGGTAGCATTTTTGTCAATTTTTGAAAATGTGATTGATTTTAATGCAAATGATGTAAAATTTTTTTTTGAATCTACACTACAAAATTGTAGAGAAAATGTGGTTAACCCATCAAAATAGCCTTAAAAATGGCTAACATACAAAAAAGCTAAAAAATGACCAAAAATTTTTTGCGAATTTTTCATTTTTGGAGTTTTCATAACCGATTCTTAAAAAAATTGTGGTTAACGACCTCAAATTAGTGTACAAAATAACCGAGAACCAAAAAAAATCGAGTTTTTCTAGGAGATAATCGAAATTTTCCTGGGGTCGGATAATCGAGAGTTGACTATAATTGCAAATTTTAGGTACCATTGGAAGAACGTTTGAAGCAGTTCAGAGAAATGCTAGAAGAGAAGAAAGTTAGTGCAAATTCTACATGGGAAAAAGAACTTTCGAAGATAGTATTTGACAAGAGATATTTACTTTTGAGTGCGGCTGAAAGAAAAGCTGCGTTTGAAAGTTACACTCGGGAGCGATCCGAAATCGAGCGTGCAGAACGAAAAAAGAAGTCTAAAGAAGCAAAAGAAGCCTTCAAACTTTTGTTAGAGGAAGCTAAACTTCATGGAAAGTCCACATTTTCTTCATTCTCGAGCAAGTTTGGCAAGGATCCTCGATTTAAAGCAGTCGACCGTATGAGGGATCGTGAAGATTATTTCAAAGACCACGTTGATGAGCTATATAAGAAGGAAAAAGAGGAAAAGAAGAAGGAGAAAGAAAAGGTATTAAGCTTGTTTCATGAGTATCTGCAGTCCAAAAAATGCATCTAAAATCGACATTTTTACTATTTTTCGATGAAACTTTTTTTCAGTAGTAGTAAAGAGTGCATACTGAAGATGATCCAATCGGTCTTTTTGAATGGAACTCATATTTTCGTGCCAATATACAGACTTTTCAAAAAATCGTGGTTTGCAAGAATGTAACTTAATAAGAAAGATGTTGATATCTGGCTATAGAAGTCGATTTTTGACAAAATTTTCGACCTTAATAGGGTTTTCTTAGATGGGGGATCGATTGCGCGCATTTTAGAGGTATGGAAAAATTTATCGGATAGACTGANTTCAGCATATACTCTTTACTACTACTAAAAAAAATTCTATCGAAAAATAGTGACAAATGGGATTTTAGACGTATTTTTTTGGGCCGCAGATACTTATGAAACAACTTAATATTTGAATTTCTCTTTTAACTTATAATTTTTAGGCAAAGGCAGACTTTCTCCAATTGTTAAGTGAACAGAGTGATATTCACCGGAAGTCAAAATGGTCTTCCGTGAAAAAGAAGATTGATGATGAGGAACGTTATCGCCATAAATCATTGGATAGCTCATTGCGGGAACAACTCTTCAAAGAATACGTTTCAAAACTGCCAGAAGAAGAGGAAGTCGTAAGTTTTTTTCGTGATCAAAAATACTGAGTTAATACAAATTTAGGCCGAAGAAGAGGGTGAGGATGGAAAGAAACTTCAAACTGAAGAAGAACGAGCGCTCGAAGAAAGAAAACGTGAAGTTGAGGCTGAGCTTGGTGATCTGAATAAGGAACGAGCCAAAGAGCACGAGCGGCATAAATATCATGAACATGAAGAGAGTTTTCGAGCGCTATTGACTGACCTGATTAAGAATGCGGATATTAGCTGGCATGGTAAGTGTTATAAAGGGTTGAAATAAAGAAATATTTTGAAAAAAAACTACAGGGTGTTAAAAAACCGCCATATGGTAATTTTTTGACGAAAATTTTTCAAAATTTTTTTCTNAAATAAAGAAATATTTTGAAAAAAAACTACAGGGTGTTAAAAAACCGCCATATGGTAATTTTTTGACGAAAATTTTTTTCTCTAAAATGACTCAGGGGTATTTTTATGCGAGAAATCGATTGCGCGCATCAAACAATCTTGAAAAAACGCCTCCCAGGTCATGAAATATACGATTCAGCTGATTCTCAAATTTTACAGATGCGAAGAAACTGCTGAAAAAAGACGATCGCTACGACTCGCTTTCATTGTTAGATCGAGAAGCCAAGGAGCGACTATTTGATGAACACATTGATAGTTTGGAAAAGAAGCGTCGTGATTTGTTCTACCAGGTAAGCTAGCTTTTTTTAATCAATGTTAATTTATTTTACAATTAAGCTTCTAAATGAGCAAGACCAGATTACCTTCAATACAAAATGGCGTGATGCGCGTAAAATTATTGCAGATGATGAAAAATTCTCCAAGATTCATGCAAATGAAAGGGTAAGTTTTCTGTAGCCACAGCATTGGGGGCAGGCAAGGGGGCAGTGTTGTTTCAAGTACTCGGCTTCACTAGTACTCATATTTCGAGTAGTATACGACAGACTCGGAGAAAAGTGTCACCTGGAAAGTGAAAAAATTCTGAATTTTTTGTGCTGAAAAAATTATGTTTTTGCCCAAATTTTTGAAAATTTTTTTAAAAAAACATAAAGGGGGACAAAGGTAAAAATTTTTTTTGAAAAAGTTCCCCTTAATTCTTGGATATATAAAAAATTATATAAAACCATTTAGAAGACCGAGCGATATTTCCGTGATTGGACCGATAAGAGGCATGACGATGCTCTGCAAGATTTCAAGGATTTGCTTCGAGAAACGAAGATCATCACATACAAATCTCTGAAGATGATTCAAGAGAATGAAACTCATTTGAAGGATATTCTTGCCGTCCTCGAGGTTGGTTTTGATTTTTTACAGGGTGTCCCTAATGGTGCATCGAAATCTGTTACGTTTTGTTGAAATTCTACGAAACTTGTTATGGGTGACTATTATTGGCTTCGGATTAAGTAACTTGTTTAGCTATCATGTGTAACAAGTTGTTTGGGAAATTTTTGAGAAAAATCAAAATGTTGAATAAGTTTCAAGGATGTTACATGTGTTAAACTTGTTAATCATTTTGATTTTTTTCGAAATTTCCCAAACTTGTTACACATGATAGCTAAACAAGTTACTTAACCGAGACCAATAATAGTCACTCATAAGTGTAACAAGTTTCGTAGAATTTCGAAACATCACTATTAATTACTCCCTGCCTACGGCACTGTCTCTGTAAGTATTATTGTTAAATGCGAAAATTTTAGAATGACAAACGTTATTTGATCTTGAATGAGAATCCACAAGAAAGAGAAAGGCTTCTAGAAGAATATCTCAGTGAGCTAGATCGAAAAGGGCCACCGCCACCTCCTACAGGTATTTTGATTTTTTCAGGTTTATATTTATATGTATTTTTTTAGCCACTTCGGGAGAACGTCCACGTTGAAATTGTCGTCTACCTGAATTGTTATTGAGATCGATTTTTGTTTATTTATTTTATTATACAGTATTTAAATTTTGTTGATGGTTGTTTTTGTCCATTTCTCGAAATGAGATTAAGGAATTAGTTTGGTGAAATATGAGTTATTTCGAGTAAATGTTGATCTCTTCTTGCGGTATTGTGTTTAATTACAATGATTGAAAATTATCATATCTGTATTTTTTTTAATAAAATGTTTTTAAAGTTGTCAAATAAGACTTTATCGAAAAGACAAATAACAAAATATTGTCAAACCCCGTTTTATGACCACCTTGGCGGGTTTTTTTATGAGGGGGACAAAGCAAAAGAAATTGCGGCGGAATTGAGATTGACTGACTTTAAGGCGTTAAATGGCTGATTGGATTAAAAGTTTAAGCGCCGGCACTTGATTAAGTTTAAGACAATGCATGAATCAGCGGGAATCGACGAAGCCGCTATGAACATGTGGAAGATCAACGTTTTGAGACCTTCTTTGAATGAAACCGCTCCGAATTTTTCGTTTTATGACACCTCCGGAGGGTATCATAAAACGGAGATTTGACTGTAATCATGTTTGGTGAGATGATAGTTTTAAAACGTTCATCTCTTACACCCGTAAAACGAGAATCAAAAGTGAAAGAAGCAAAAAAGGCGTTGGACTTCAATTTTACAATATACTAATCATGGTCCTACAGTATCTACACCGTTAAAAAATTCGAAATGTTCCAAATGATGCATTGAGTCCATATTGTCCCTCGAAGTCATATACTGCTCTGATGGCGTAACACAAACTAGATCACCAATAAAAGCGTTACGCTCGACTAATCCATTTTGACATTCTGTGCTGTTTTCACTGGAGTGAAATCGACGTCCCATAGTTTGAGCATGAGCAAGTTGTCTTCTGTAAAAATTGCGAAGAATCTTTCACTTGTGTAAGATAATGCTTACCGATGCACTTCTACACATACATAATCGTAAGCATCTAATCCTCTCCACACATAACCCGGTTTACAAGAATTTGCACCAAAAGTTGTTCGCATCTTATAAAAATCCTTCCTCTTTTGCTGCATTTGAACATCATTCGCTAACACAGGTCGATTTTTGTCCAAACAGACATAGCCGATTCCAAAACGTGATTCTATAACCATTTTGGGAATTTCTCCAATCCGGCAAATCACCTAAAAATGAGTTGTTGTACAATATTCCTCCCTCCAAGGGTCGATTGTTGTACTTGACAAGTCCGACAAGTTTGTACTTATCACTTGTCGAAAAAAACTGACTAAACAAAAAAGAGGTTAGTCACTTTTAGACTTATCACTTGTCAAAATTGTGTCGATTTTTTAGTGAATTTGTCACTTTTCATGTGCCAACTTGTCGGTTTTCCCCTTTATTTTTGTAACTTGTCACTAATCACTTGTCAAGTACAACAATCGACCCCAGAACATTACTGGATCAAAAGTCGAGGAAATGGTTATATCGGCGTCATGAGAAAACATTCGGCGAACCGTAACACGAATAATTTGGAAGCGACCAGCATTAGATGGCTCGAGAAAGGTAACCCATTCAGTGTCTTCCGTTAATTCGTAGAAGGCTCGTGATTGACTTAAAAGAACCGAATAATAGTTTTCACCGGAACGTTGGACACGATGAATAAGTACGGCATTCTGAAAAGTGGTACTTAGAAAATGCAAGATTATTTCCAACCTGTGAAATGCCACGATCATAATTATGAGGTGTCCGTAATTCAATCGTGTAATAGTTCGAACCATCCGCGCGATCAAACGGTATAAAAACTAAAAAATTTTGAACTTATCTAAATAAGAGTTTTATAGAATGGCTGTTTTCGCCAGGGGTTGAAAAGGGGATGGCCCCGAAAGTCCCCTGGGCCTCAGCCCCCATCGAAGGGGCCGAGGTCTTCACCACCATGATAGAAGTCCATTGAAAATAAGCTGTGAATGGTGTAATCCTTTAATCATTTTTGCAAATTTCTATGAAAAGCTGAGGGTTTTATCGAAAAAATCGTTTTTTGACCCCTTAGATGAATGTTTCCGGGAAAATGATATTCTACAAAGTTGTTCACCATAAAATTTTACGTGAAATGACACCTCGCGGACTGACACAGTCGGGGAGCTCGGCCCCGAGGCCTCAGGAAGTCAGCCTCAGCCCCCTTTTCGACCCCTAGTTTTCGCATTTCGGGGTGGGGGAGTTGAATTAAAAGAACCTATAAAATTACCTAATAACCATCCGCGTGTATTTTTATGTGCAATACTCAAGGAAGACAATCTTAGAGTGTAATTTTGACGACCATCGCTGTAAAAAGAGAATTATTTTAATTTAAAAAATAGATGTGGCGGTGGTAGCCCTCCAGGTTTAGGGGATTTTATACAAAAAATTTTAAAGAAAACAAGAGGGGTTGGCCATAGGGAGCATTAGCAGTGGGATCGAATTCATCTCTCAATTTAGAATATTTGGAGTTAGTTCATTATTTATTTCCCCACTTATCATGTTCCAAAAGTCAAAAAATTTTTTCTTCAAAATCAACTGAAATACTTCTAGGGGTTTTTTAGTCGAGGAACACGTAGATGATGTTATTTTTGCGCGAAAAACACATGGTATTTACAACCGTCCACTATACAGCTCAAACAATTAAGCTGTCGAAAGTTGGCCAAAAATAACATCTGTGAACTAAATCCTGTGTATTGTAAAAACCCTTTTTTGAAAAACTGAGGTGAATTCGATCCTGATGCCAAAGCGCAGAAGGACTTTCGAGTATATTGAAAATTCAAAAACCCCCAGAAACGTCTATTTTTTACACAAAAAACTAAAGTTTGAATTTTCGAGAAACTGCATATATAGTCAGATTTACCGGCCAAAATATAAAATCCTATCCATTGGTAGCCAACCAAGAAAATCCAAATGAGCACCATTGAGTCCTACAAAAATCATGTATGAAATTGGTCTTAAAAATATTTGATTCTTTCACCTGGACCACTCATTCCATACGGAGATCTGAAAAAAAAGTTCTACATAAAAAGCATTCAAAAGTTGAATAGCCAACCTGTGCATGTACGCATTAGCAGTACTCATTAAATCATAGCGGTCGTCATATTCGCCTAAAAATTTTAAAAGTAAAGAAATTTCATTCTATTTTCACCGCTCATTGCATAAGGAAATATCTAAAAGTACATACGTTAGTCATATAAACTGGGGGACCAAGCGCTTCGCGCCCGGAGGAAGGAAAAGAAGTATTTATTACCCGGAGCTCAGCCTCGCTCCGATGCGTTTCATGATGCGTGTCATGTCACGCATCATGACGCGTGTCAAGATTCGTGTCATGACACGCGTCATGACACTCATGACGCGCGTCATGACGCAATGTCATGATAACACGCATCATGACGCGAGTCATGGCGCGTATCATAACGCGCGTCATGACGCAGCATCATGATGCGTGACATGACACGCATCATGACGCGTGTCAAGATTCGTGTCATGACACGCGTCATGACACTCATGACGCGTGTCATGTCACATGACACGCGTCATGATGTGTGCCATGACGCGTATCAAGATGTGTGTCATGACACGCGTCATGGCACTCATCATGCATCATGACGCAACGTCATAATAACATGACTCGCGTCATGATGCGTGTCATGACTCATGACACGCTCATGGCAACCATTATGACGCGAGTCATGGCGCGTGTCATAACGCGCGTCATGATGCGTAACATGACACGCGTCATGATGCGTGTTATCATGACGTTGCGTCATGGCGCGCGTCATGATGAGTGCCATGACACGCATCATGACATTGTCATGATGCGTGTCATAACGCACGCTATGACGCGCGTCATGATGACATGTATCATGACGCTGCGTCATGAAGCGCATCATGACGCTCAATATGTGTGGACACTAAAGGGTGGGTTTCGTTCGAAAAAATCAAGAAATTTTTTTGACCCAATACGAACAGGATTCACACGCCCCCTTTAAGGTGATGGAGATAGCACAAACAGACACACATAGCGTTTAATGTTTTAGGATATGGCAATGAAGAATTTGACATTACTCGAATTTTCCGATCACTATAGGAATGACCAATAAAGAAGCTATGCACCATCTCGTGTGTGAGCACAGAGGAGAACATCAATGAAGGGGTCAAGAGAACGCCATTTTCTTTCCCATAAACTAAAAAGAAACACGTGGAAAGTTGTTGAAGATAGATCTATTCTCATACCAGCTGTTGTACCTCCGTTGATTACAGTAATTTTTTGACGATGAAGTATAGCACCATTTTCGAGAGCAAATTGAACACACAGTTCTTTTATTTTATCAAAATACTAAAAGGTTCGGATTTTTCTATGCGGCGAATCGATGCGCGCACATTCCCGATGCGTGACAATGCCCCTTTTTTAAAAGCAAAATCGAATCGACTCAAGTGGGATTCGAACCCGAGATCATTAGATCTCGGAACAGGGAGCACTACCACTGAGCCAAGCTCACGTTAAAATGATGCTGTACTACCAATATTTTTTATATAATGTTCTTTCGATCGTTTCAATAAACAGATTTAATTGAAAATCAGGAAAAGTTAGCGTTGCCTGTTTTTCAATCAAACCTATTTATTGAAACGATTGAAAGAACATTATAAAAAGAATTATTGGTAGCACAGTAGGAAATTTTCAAGGAAAAGCTGTGTATTGAAACGAAAATATTTTGAAATATTTCATGAAATGCGAAAAATCTTATTTTTTTCATTGTTTTTTTTTAAAGAAATTCTTCTTATTTTTTAAAAATGTTCTTATTTTCATTCGTCTCGGATTTGGTCACTCTGCTATAAAATCTATAAAAAAATTTTCTTCATCTTTTTCCTGAAATGACATATATATCAATTCGATAGCAATCTATAGAGACTTTTGGTTGAATGGGTCACATTTCGCTTTCTTTCACCACGGGGTTTTTTACATCTGAATGTGAAACTTCCGAAATGATGACATATTAGAGAAATGAAAAAAGACGTAACCATTTTTATGTCTAATACAAATTTGTAAAAAATGGAAATTTAAGTCCGGAAATGGGTTGAATTTGCCTGAATATTGACACAAAAACTCTGAATTATATATTTTTTTGAAAAATAATTATTGGGTGCATTTAAAAAAGAAAGACGGCATTCGTTTATAGCTCGACGAAACGAACAAAACGACATCAAATTTATCCAATTTGATAACTGTTTTGGGTTATTGAAACGAAAACTCTGATTCAGAGTAGGGGGTATAAGAACATATAAAATAAGGTCGCATAGCGCAGTTGGATAGAGTACTATTCTTTAATCTAAAAGTAGAGTTCGCTCCCGTGTGTGCATGTGTCTTGCCTCCCAAAATAAAGGGGTATGGAAAAATCAGCGACCAAAAAAAGGTCGCTGAAAAATTGCAGAGGGAGGTACAATTCAGAGTTTTCGTTTCAATAGCCCAAAACAACTATAAAATTAGATAAATTTGGTGTCGTTTTGTTCGTACCGAATTTTTGCCCAAAATTGAATTTTGGACGAAAAATTGAAATTTTGCTCAAAAATCGAAGCACAAAATCGTATGAAAAAATGATTTTTAACACAATTTTTTGTTGATTGACCCTTAATTTGTGTTAAATCGAAAGAATACTTTGAAGCTCGAATCCGATCCAAGTGGAGCAGATGCATCACTATTAGCCAAGGATAGAATATCTTTCTGCGAATACGGCAACGTATACCTATAAAACATAGGAATGCCGGACAGTTGGTCGACTCAGACACTTGGCTGACCGGACAGTTGATCGACTCGGGCCAAAGCCTAAGCTTAAGGCCTAAGCCTAAGGCCCCTGTCCGGTCAACCAACTGTCCGGTCGACCAACTGTCCGGGTCGACCAAGTGTCTGAGTTGACCAACTGTCCGACAACGAAAACATAGGCAAAAATTCTAGTAGAAAAACCTAGCAGCCCTACCATCCAAACACATTGCTGCCATAAAGAGTGTAAACGCCGTTGGAGACTCGTGCGAAATAGTTTACAATTGAATCTAAATTTCGATTATTGAAAAAAATTCAAAAAATGGAAATTTAAAAAATCAAAAAAATAAAAATTTGAAAAAGAAACATACCTTCGTCTTCACCATGAATCCAATTTTCGAACCATTCTCTCGGTTTCGGCTGATAATCATGCAGATCAGCAAATTTGCATAAACTTTATTTTCAATTTTAACTAGAACAACTAAAAAAATTTTTTTCACCTACATCAGAGACCAGGGTTCATTCCCACGCCGGGGTATACCATTAGCAATATGTAATAGGAATATGATCAACCATTGGCCGACATGCGATGAAGTGCCTTGCATAGCACTGGGCGCCGACGTCGCCGAATTGGTCTACTCGAATATGTAAGATCTTCGTGGATTTTTGCGCATTCTTCCCACAATCCTATAACATATAAATGTAACAAAAAGTCCGATGACACAACAAGAAAATAAAATTTCGCGTAATGCGAGCGGTCAGTCATTTTTTTCAGTTTCTCGTCGCTGCTGCTTTTTCCAAGAAAATAACATGTGTACTTCTATAACAGATAACAATCTTCGGAAGCGATTCATCAAAGTGCACAAGTAAAAATCATCCACAATTTTCTTGCTGATGGATGAGACTTCTCATCATAACTTTAAAGGGAGTGAAAGCGAAAATCCGAAAATGTTTGATTTTCGCGTCAATACACCGATTTCTTCTCTGAATCAGGGTCAAGGAAGCGTTTTCAAGGTTCGGGAATGCGCGCAATCGATTCCCCGCCTAGAAAAACCTAAGAATCGACGGTTTTCTCATAAAAATCCGCATTCCCGAAGCGTGAAAATGTCTCCTTGACCCTGATTCAGGGAATAGGTGTGTGTATTGAAGCGAATATCGAAAAATTTTGAAATTTCTCTCTCAAAATCATATTTCTGGGGGTAATTTCATGCGGGAAATTGATTACGCGCATTCCCGAATCTTGAAAACGCTTCTTGACCCTGATTCAGGAAAATAAGAGTATGTATTAAAGCGAAATTCCAATATGTACTCATTTCCCTGAATCAGAGCCAAGGAAGCGTTTTCATGCTTCGGGAATGTGCGCAATCGATTCCCCTCATAAAACAACCCCCAGAAAGTAATTTTCAGGCAGAAAATCTAAAAATTTTCGATTTTCGCTTCAATACACACACTCCGATTCCCTGATTCAGGCTTAGGGATTTCCCTGATTCAGGATTAGAGATTCTCCGTATAAAGTTACTCTAGAGGGCTCATTTATAGAAAAAAATTATACTACCGCCCCTCGTTTCTGGTGATCTGGTCACGCCAAAGTACAGAGGTTCCCATAGCGATCATGCGAAATTTTTTCTACCAAATAATTTGAACTAGACACTATCATCATCAATGAATTTAACCATAAATAATAAACAATTAATAAATCTGAAAGATTATCTTAACAATTAACCATTCTGTCTGCTCCGTTCTTGCAAGGAAATCAATCTCAGCTATCGAAAAGAATTTCCATGAAACAAGTTTCGCCTAGGTTTATCAACAACATTTTATTGAGAACGAAAGAAACGGCTTCTAACGGCGAAAGTAGTCACGTAGAATTGACCGCTTCTCGACCAATCCCGTCCGAGAAAATGCGAACAGAATATCCGCGAAGAAATGCACGGATGAATTTTTTGCATGTTTCTGTGTAAATCGGAGTAAAAAAACAAACACATCCATCATATTGATAACGTTTATTAATTGGATTTAAAACGGGAATCGGCAATTTATATTACTAACATGTAAAAAAGTTGATAACAAATTGGTACTAGTTCGAATTAGGGCTAGTCTCCTACCCAAAAAAATTTCAAAATATTTCCAGATATGGGAAAGGTTCCAGGTATAAAATTCGATTTTTCACAAAAAAATTCAATTTTTTTGTCCAAAATTCGATTTTTGAGCAAAAATTTAATTTTTCACAAAAAAATTCAATTTTTCGTTCAAAATTCGATTTTTGAGCAAAAATTCGATTTTTCACAAAAAAATTCAATTTTTCACAAAAATTCAATTTTTTTGTCCAAAATTCGATTTTTGAGCAGAAATTTAATTTTTCACAAAAAATCCTATTTTTTCGTCCAAAATTCGATTTTTGAGCAAAAATTTAATTTTTCACAAAAAAAATTCGATTTTTCAGGGCCACGGTTTTAACACGAATCACATGCCAATTTGACAGTGTTTTGAACAAAAAACATGCCATTTTTTCATATAGAGTTTTCGGAATTTTTGAGTGTGTTTTTTGGATTCTACCCATAAAAATACCGGGGTACTTTTGAAATTTTTTTGGGGTAGGGTCCCCCTAATCCGAACTAGTACCCAAATTGAGATAGAAAATGATATGTGAGATCGCTGAGCCATAGAATAAGAAGTAACCCTGCATCAAAAATGAGGACAAAAATATATAAAAAGAAACAATGGTGTCTGTAAAGTAATGAGTAATAAGAGTCGCCACAAGCACGGCACAAGCTGTGGTACGATGGTACGACGGCCCCACAAGCTATCGTACCAAATCATCGTGCCATCGTAAAATTAATGTAAGGGTACGATGAAATCGCCACAAGCTGTGGTACGATGGTACGACGCGGTACGATGGCATCGTACCAAATTGGTATGATAGCTTGTGGCGATTTCATCGTACTTTTACGTTAATTTTACGATGGCACGATGATTTGGTATGATAGCTTGTGCCGTTGCTTGTGGGGACACGATAGCTTGTGCCGACCCTAAACAGTGTTGTAAAGTAACGAAAAGGAGCACACTATTTTCATGCATCAACCGTAGCATAATGCCAATAGTACATCCCAATCCCATTGATCCCAAAGCACATCAAAAAGAACAGTACTAAGAAGAGCATGAGGAAGCATCTTTCGATCACCGCGGCTAGCCAATCGTATTCGATTTCGGCTAGATTCCTTTGCTGAACAGTTTGTGTTAGGGGCACATCTAAACAGTTATACTTACAGGAGAAATGCAAAAAGTGATGCATGAATTGTTTCAACAAGTCCTATATATTCTGAAAGAGCATACCTGATAACCCTTTAGAAATAACAAAATTAGCTGCTATAACTTTAATCCTGAGAATTTGTTGGGCAAAAACTTTTGGACAGCAAGAGGAGTCGAACCCTGAACCGTCAGGCCATTGATCCGCAATCAATCCACTGAACCACTCTGCGTTTTGATTGAAGAAGAAAAAAATTCAATTTTTCGTCCAAAATTCGATTTGTGAGCGATTTCAAAGTTCAATTTTTCAGGCAAGAACTTTTGGACAGCAAGAGGAGTCGAACCCTGAACCGTTAGGCTATTGATCCGCAATCAATCCACTGAGCCAACCTGCGTTTTGATTGAAGGGACCGTTTTTTACTTATATAGTAGTGTATATTTTTTATCTTCTCGAGATTAGAGTTATTAATTTTGTTCTTTCTAAAAGGTTATCAGGTATGCTCTTTCAGAATATATGGGAATTTTTGAAAAATTTATGCACCACTTCGTGCATGTCCCTTGTTGGTGCCAAAACGAGGAAAACCAATATACTTGGATCAATGCCATATAAGTCGGCTGTAGTTCGACTGGGATTTCTTGACAGATTTCTGATGGCATTCATTGATGCAAGACTGGTTGTTTGGCTCCTTGATGGCATGAAGCCGCCGTTGACTCGACCCCAGTTGAAACCGCCATTCGAATTTCCATCCACCCACGATTTGTCATCATCGGAGACCACTGTTTCAACATCCTCATCAATGAATTGGAACTCTTGGGTCTCAGCTAAGAAAGTTATATTAAGACTATTTCCATGAAATTTTCGTGTTTCTAGCAAAAAATAGTCAAGTTTCTCAAGTTGATGACCTGTTCATTTCATAAGATGCCAATCAAAAAATGATTGGCTAACGGAAAACTTTCCTCAGGTGGTGTCCGTTCACCCATCAGAGGTGTCAATACTCCCGATCGTTCGCAAGATCACGGCAGTCCGACGAGTAGTCCTGTCGTCAGCTGTCTTCGCTCTCTCGTCCACAAGTATCCTCACAGGTGGTCTACAGACGTGAGTTCGTAGAACTGGCTAGACGGTTTCCCTTGCCAGATCTCATCCTGGTCGCCAATTGTTGTGATTCTTACAAACTCCAGACAAGGCAAAATCTTTTAGACGCAAAGAGGAACCGAACCTTTGCTAGTGATGCCTTAGTCTTGGCTGCGCATCGGACCACTATACCATGGTGGTCACTAACTGACTCAGTAACCAATCTCGACCTTGAAGTAGTGCCAATCGCATTACACACGTGATGATTTTTGAAATTGACGTGCTCCTCTTAGATTTTCCCGCAGCGGCAAAATCTTTTGGACGCAAGGGGAACCAAACCCTTGCTAGTGATACCGTAGCCTTGGCAGCGCATCGGACCACTACACCATGTGGTCACTGACTGACTCAGTAACTAATTTCGACCTTGAAGTAGTGCCAAACACAACACTGGTGTTGTGGAATTACCCAAGTGTCAATTTTGGCGTGTATTACAACTTACAGCTAGACAACGTTGTTAGTTCAGTAGGTGCATTAAAGTCTAGTTTCCTATTCTTCTTAAAGATAGTTCCTCCGAAAGTCACATTTGGGGTATCACTGGGTTGTATACTAGGAGTTGCCAGCGAGCTTCTCATTGGAAAAGATGTTGGGCGGGCATTTCGGCTTGGTGATATTGATCCTCGCATTAGATCTTTGCTGAGAATTTGCCAACGCTGCCACTAAAATTTCAAATTTAATCAACTTGGTATTTTTGACACAGTCGATTCTTGATAAGACGATGCCCTGGGGTCCGTTGCATTTTCAACGCTTCCCTGAATCAGGGTATCGGAATGTGTGTATTGAAACGAAAATCGAAAATTTTTAGATTTTTACCTAAAAATGACTTTCTGGGGGTAAATTTATGTGGGGAATCGATTGCGCGCATCCCCGAAACTTGAAAACGCTTCCTTGACCCTAAATCAGGGAATCGGAGTGTGTGAATTTTTTGAAGCAAAATTGAAACTTACCACACTCAGTCTTCTGTCATTTTTTCTGTCATCATTTTGTTTTTTGATCTTGTCTTGCTAGAAATTTTTTTGCAAATTTTTGGAATAATAAGACACATCATACTTTAGCTTTCAACGCATAAGCTTGTTTCATAAGCAAGGGCATTTCCATCCGAATCAACTTGCCCACTCTTCTCGCAATAGACATGACATTGGGAGACGGTCTTTGTCCAATAATCCCTTTCTTTTGTATGTAAATCACTAGCGAGGCAGCTAAGGTACCCGTCGATATCAACCTATATAAAGTCCGTTTCCGCCGCCAAGGGGAAAAAGTCCGGAGGCGATAGTCAAGTGGCCCAAGGCACCACCGGTCCGATCTGGCAAGTTAGGCAACATTGGGCCCGCAGGTTCGATCCCGCTAGGGCAAAAATTTTGATTTTCAAAAAATTCTTTTACAAAAATGGAGCAAAAAATTTTTGTCCTAGCGGGATCGAACCTGCGGGCCCAACGTTGCCTAACTTGCCAGATCGGACGAGCGGCACCTTGGTCCACTTAGTCATCGCCTCTGGACTTTTTTCCCATTAGCGGCGGAAACGGGCTTTAAAAATTGTACAGGGTATCGTCCCAGCAAATAAGAAAATTCGATAACTCAACAAATGAGGCAAAAACAAAATGACGCACCGGGAAATCAAACTCTCAACCTTATGACCGATAGCCGAACGCGCTAACCACTACACCATCACCACAAGTTAATCTATCTTTTATTCTTTCTTTAAATGGACTCGATTTTTTGCTGTTTTTCATTAAAAACATGAAAAACAGCAAAAAATCGAGCCCATTTAAAGAAAGATAAAAGCCTAGATTAACTTGTGGTGATGGTGTAGTGGTTAGCGCGTTCGGCTAACAATCATAATTCGTTAGAGGGGTGCGAAAACGACTCAAAACATTGATCTTGAAGACCAAAATGATCACTCTGTACGCAGCCCCCAAGGGGCTAACAAAAAACTCACATCATCATCGAGGTATAAAACCAGCCAATAAGTGGAATAAACGAAGAGGTCGATGGCATTTGATCGGAAACCTGAAAAAAATAGCATGAATATTTTTTTAAATCTTTAGCTCTTACCATGAAAATAAGGATGGACATTGATAGCAGCGTTGTAATTCCAAGAGTGATCTTTTCTTCTCTTGTATCATGGACTGTTGATGAGCTAGAATTTTAGGGTTTGAAAAACTTTTTTCAAGATTGTCAATTAAAAACACGGCTGACCGAAAGTTGGCCAAAAATGGGAACACCAAAAAAACGGAAGCATATCCTAGTGGATAGCATTACAGACTTCGAGTTTAAAGACCCATGTTCAATCCTGCTCAGAGTCAAATCTTTTTGCATCGCTCAAAATTGATGAAATTTGTGCCTAGGGGTAATTTTATGCAAAAAACACGATGGTGATATTTATTTTTTCATGTAAATTTTTGTAGAATAAATAGAAAAATCAATTTTGGAGCTACTACATAATAGGGGAAGGGCCACCCAAAATTTTCAAAAAAATTTTTCTAATATGACCCCTCTAGGGCTAAAAACATGCGGGGAATCCAAATTTGACATTTTTAAAGGGAAAAAACGCTTCCCTGATTCAGGGAAGGCCTGTGTATTGAAGCAAAAAGTAGCAGAAATCACTTTTTTTCAAAAAACGCTTCTCTGATTCAGAGAAGGCCTGTATATTGAAGCGAAAAGTTGCAAAATGCAATTTTTCGCTTCAATACACAGGTCTTCCCTAAACCAAAGAAGTGTTTTTTCGCTTCGAAGATTTCAAATTCTGATTCTCCACATGTTTTTACCCCTAGAGGGGTCATTTCCAGAAAAAAATTTTTGAAAATTTTTTCACGTGGATGGTCCCCACAAGCGTTTCCAGGGCTCGAAAATGCACGCAATCAATTTTTCGCCTAGAAAAACCTCGATAGAACAGGTTTCTGGCCAATTTTATAGCGTTTTTGGAGGGGAGTGTTTCCACTTTTTGGCCAACTTTTCG
>OZJO01000628.1:20638-40611 GCA_900406225.1 Acrobeloides nanus | reverse complement strand
CTATCAAATGACACCAAAACCACCTTATATGGTTTTAAATTCAAAAAGATAGGCCAAAAATACGAAAGGGTTATTTTCAAAAGTGTTTCCATATTTTTTGCCACTACTGTATATGCAATATTGGCACTAGGCCCCTCGTTACGACGCGAATTCACGGCCATTCGTTACGGGCCCCTCGTTACAGAACCCGATTAATTTTAACTTTAAAAATTAAATTTTTTTCATAAATTATTGAAAAAAGTTGTTTATGATTTTCCCCCTTCCCCATTTTTGAAATCCTAGCCCGCCCCTGGCAGGCCGTAACAAACGGATTCTGTAACGAGAGGCCGTAACGAGTGACCGTGATGAGTGTGCTCGGTAACGAGCGCCCGTAACCGTAACGAGGGGCCTAGTGCCGCGTGCAGCTGCTGTCTGAGGCAACTGGCCCATTAACGCGACTAGTGTGCTTTCAAAAAAATTTTGTTGAAATTCCCTAACTTTTGCCGAAGTCCCCTAACTTTTGCCATCAAAAAGTGTCCCAGTCCCCATAACTTTTGTCAAAAGTCCCCCTAAAATTCGCATATTTCTTGTTGGTAACAACCGCCCCTTTTTTGTAATTTTGAGCATCATTACCTCTAACAGGGTGAGCCAAAAAAACCGTACTTTTGCGTTTTTTGGTGAAAATTTTTCAAAAATCACCATGTTCATGCATTTTTGAACATTTTTCGCCAAAAAACGTAAAAGTACGGGACTCGCCCTCTAATGAAAACAAATGTCCAAGTTTATTTCTTACCCTTTTACTTGCAATTTTTCAAGGTAATCCAATTTGAAAAATTACTCTGCAAAAACCTTTCATTGGAAATTTGAAGAAAATGGAATTTGCAGTGCCTGATTGACGGATGTTGCGACGTTTTTTTTCACATTCTTGTCAAACTTTTGTTAAAAATTTTGGCCTTCGACCTATGTGAGGTTTTTTGCTCAATGAATGACGAAAGTAGTTGGAAAAAATTTATTGAGTCCTAGCACGTTTGTGTTTTTTCTCTTCGCATATTGAAAGACGAAATTTCTTCTTTCTATTCAATTTGCCGCCCCATGTCGGAAACATCTCGCATCAACCTCACTCTCGAACATGCATGTTTTGGGATTCAAAACACACGTGTGTGAATAAGCCAGCGCCTTCAAGGTTGATTGGCTAGCTGCTCACAAACCATGCGACGAGGAAATAGAAATATCGACGAGGGGGACTGGCCTTTTGGGACTTTCAGATTTTCAAGAATGTTTTTTCCTACAATTAAAAATTAATAAACATACAAAATGGAAACTAACTCATTTTTCTAGAAGTTAATACTAATGCCTAGAGAATTTTTTTAGTTGAAATACTGTGTCACTTGCGAGTTAATTAGTCTACCTCTACCCGGAAAATTTTTTTAAATTCGGATTTTTGCTTCTTGGTCCCCTAAGGGGAAAAACGACTCGAATTTTCAAATTGTCTGAATTTTTGTAGTCAGCATGAGGAACTCGAATCTGAAAGAATTTTTTGATTTTGAACACTGGAATACCCTGAGGGGTATACTCACTAAAAAGTTTCCTTAATGAAAATCGCTTAAGTGGCAGAGAAATTTTTTCATGTATCGAAAATGCGCGCACTCGATTCCTCGCCTAGAAAAACCCCTAGATAGCCGGTTTTCTACTGAAAATTCGAATTTTAGTTCATCTTTACTTCAATACACCCACCTCTTTCCCTAGATTAGGATCAATGGCTTGTTCAATAAAATTTGTTTATTGAAATACTTGATCAAACATACAAAATTCAAACTTTTTCTGTTTTTTATCGATTTTCTTCAACACAGAAATTTTTTCACAAAAAGTGATGTTCTATAAAGTTGTTCACCGTGATTTCAGGAATTGAACAAAAAAATTTCAGCCCAAACGGACTTAAATTGACCGAGATATGGCCTTAAAACGAAAAAATGCGAGTATAAACCTTGAGGCCTGTAGAAAAATTTTTTCTTCCTTATGAGCATTTAGGAATAGCGCTATTATTATTCATTTTTGATGAACTTTCAGGCCCAACTGGGCCTTTTGAGCAAAGACCGTAACACATAGTGAGTGTTCTAGTGAGGCCACGAAATCGATTCTCAAAATTTTTTCTTTAGCTTATGAAAAATGTCAAAAATAACACAGAAATTGCGTTGTTCTACAACTTTTATTTTAACCACTTTTTATGAAAAAAACAAGTTACGAGACAAATTTCGTCACGAAATCGCGACGAAGTTTGTCTCGTAACTTTTTTCTATGTATTTTCATAAAAAGTGGTTAAAATAAAAGTTGTAGAACGACACAATTTCTGTGTTATTTTTGACATTTTTCATAAAAAGCTAAAGAAAAAATTTTGAGAACCGATTTCGTGGCATCACTAGAGTGTTCCATATCAATATCTTATTTATGATTTTATTCATTAAATTAAACACAACATAAATTAGATCATAAAATACGCAAACTTATTAAATGAGCATTTTTAAAATGCATATGACTGTCATATTTGACTATAGTCGAAAAGAGAATCTCATATAAAGCCAAGTTGAAATTTTTTTAAAAACATGCGTGCATAAAATTAAATAAAGAGGCACCATTTTACCAATTGAGAGAATTTCAAATTAAGACATAAACAAAAGGTTTGCAACATTGTAAACAAAATTAAACGATATCAGAAACAGTTGTCTCCAGCTTCTTTTTCCCAACATTGTAGACCGTCTTAAATTGTTCCGGTATTGGGAATTCCACCTAAAAACAATTGCATTTTATTAAAGTTGCGTTCACGCATTTCAAAAATGTAACTTTGCCTGATTTTCAATAAAATCGTGTTTATTGAAACGATTGGTCATGAAGGATAAAATTTTATTGGTTTTTTGCTTCTCGACCAATAAAATTTTATGCTTCATGACCAATCGTTTCAATAAACACAATTTTATTGAAAATCAGGCAAAGTTACATTTTTGAAATGCGTGAACGCAGCCTAAAGAAAAATACTATTAAAAAATGCAGAGCTACCACCCACATGAAAAAACTTTCTGGAAATGACCCCTCTAGGGACAAAAACATGAGGGGAATCCGAATTTGACATTTTCGAAGCAAAAAATGCTTGGAAAGCCTGTGTATTGAAGCGAAAAGTTGCAAAAAATATTTTCACAAGCCTTTCAGAAGCGTTTTTTCGCTTCGAAAATGTCAATTTCGGATTTCCCGCATGTTTTTATCCCTAGAAGGGTCTTTTCTACAAAAAATTTTTTTCACGTAGGTGGAAAAATGTTGTACTTTTAAAAATTCCAAACAGTTGTAAAAAAGTAGGACTCTATTATAGCCTCCTCTATACTATAAAAACTTACAAAGTCGCCATCCGGTCCCGATGGAACAAGCACATTCATTTCCGAAGATTTACTCGTCACAATTTCCGCACTGATCGAATCCTTACTCAAATAAACCTGACAGCCATCGGTTTTTTGAATAGAAATTGTCGGCAAAGCACCAAGAGACTAAATTCATCATTACATCCAGTGACGTAACCAGAAATTTCGGAAGGGGGGACAAAAAATTACCCCTAGAGTGATCATTTTCAATAAAAATTTTTCCGAAAAGTGAGTCCTCTGTTCCGAGCTGATTCAATCACCTTGATCCCCTAAGGTGATTTTTTTCAGAATTTTTCAAAAGATCATAAGATCCCCCCTTATATTTTCGAAAATTTTTCAAATTTTGTGTAAAGACATAAGGGGGACCAAAGTCTATCCCCTGGTTACTTCACTGATTCTTGGTGAAAAAAGTAAAATTTCGACTTTTTCGTTGGAAAATGGGAATCTCCCGACCCCCATGGGACCGGGAGCCGGCTCCTTCGATGGGGGCAGAGGTATTAGAGCTTTTGGCGACGCCACTTTTTTTAAACTTTTGGCGTTGCCAAATGCTCGTTGCCAAAAAGCTCTAGTACCGGGGCAGAGGCCCCAGGGACTGGCCCCGGGGCCGAGGACGTCCCCTGCTCCACAGACAATAGTGCTAAAAATCTACCTGCACTTCAATACTTTGGCAGTTGATAATTTCAACTTGCGAAAGAAGATTCTCAAACACCACGCTCGTCTTCTTGCAGCTATCGATGGTCACGGAATTGACTTTGCCTTTGACTTGAAGAACACTGTTCTCGCATTTGTATACGTAGACTGTTTGCTTCATATCGTTGATCTCGACCACAATGTTTTTGTTGTCACGGTAGTTTTCCTAAAAAGATGGATTGAAAATAATAATAAAAAAGAAGAAATATCCAACTGACCACAACCCAGTTCTTGAAATTTTCTAGTTCCAATCGAGGTGGTTTGCTCACGACTTGTTGAGCTCGAGCTGGCGCCGGTGCACCTTTTGCTGGTGCTACGTTAGCTGGAACCGTTGCCTTAAATACATTATTACTACATTCAATCAGACATGTCAGAACGGTCGGGGGCTATTTGGGATTGGTGGGATGGTCACCCAGTGACGTAGGAGAGGAGGGCCCAAGGGGCGCAAAAAAATGAAAATTTTTTATCTCCAGTGGGAGGGGGGGGGGGGGGGGGGGGGGGGGGGTAAATAAGGTGCTCATGTCATCTTATTTACTTCCTCCCTTCTCCATAGAGGGGCAAAGTAACTGAGTGCCGAAAAATAAAGGCTCTAGAAAAATTGCCAACAGTCGATTTTCTCTACTTTCCTGTGGTTAAAATCAAGAAATTCCTTCAGACTCGAGTTCCCCATATTGAAAAACCCCTGGATACCAAAATTTAGACGTATTGAAAAAATTTTCAAAGATTTTTTTTAATTTTGAAAATTTGAAAGGTAAAAAACTCGAATTTTCAAAATCTTATCCTAATCTGAATTTTGAATCCGGGGGATTTTCGATATGGAGAATTTGAATCTGAAGGAATTTTTCGATTTTGATCACAGAAAAGTGGAGAAAATCGACCGTTGGCAATCTACCTAAAGCTAAAAAATAAACCTACCCCTGCACGTAATCCAGGATTTTTATGCGTTTGCATTTCCGATGTCACCTTTTTCAAAGACGAAGTAATGGCTTCACCTTTATTAATAGCAGAAAACAATGCCTGTCGGTCCGAGTCAGAAGCTGGTTTTGATGCTGACGAAGAAGCTTTCAGATCCGCAAAGAGATCTTAAATTGACGAATTTTAAAAAGTTAAAAAAGGAATTTGAGAGCTACTTCGGCTGCTCTTATATCCCATTCAGTAGTGTATCCAGGAATGTGCGAAGGGGGCGACCGCACCCCCCGAAACCGAAAATTTTCTTTACAAAAATGAAAAAATAAGGAAAATTTAAAATAAATTTCATTGAAAAATGAGGTTTCACACCCCCCGAAATCGAAAAAATCAAAATCTGGATATGCTACTGACTTTCCCACCCCCCGAAATTTGATCCTAGATACGCTACTGACCCAATTGAACGTGGTCTCAAATCAAAATGTTTTCTAAAAAATGAAAGCAATTTTACGCAAAAAATAATGTATTTCCCGCATAAAATTACCCCGAATAGGGTAATTTTTGAAAAAATTTCGAAAAATAAAATTTTTCGACCACGTTCAATGGGGTACAAGAGCCGAAGTAGCTCCGGAATTTGATATACCTGCTGGTGGTGGTGGCGGCGGTGGAGGAGGTGCTGGTCCTCCCTTTGAAGCTGGAGCTGGCTTTGCTGTCGCACTTGTTGGTGGTGTAGCACCCTTAAAACGAAGAAAAAATTTCCTTGTCTTTTGCATTTGAATTCCTATGAAAGTCGAAAAAATTAAAGTGATTCAACTGCAAAAAGTTCTATTTGAAAAGTATGCCATTCATAGTGTGAAAAATTATTATAAATAGATGTATAAACTTGGTTCAAAAAATTCCATTTTTATGCATATCAGGGGGCAAAAATTCGGGGACACTACCCCCTGTCGGATTTTGCGTTTTTTTGTATTGAAAACACCGAAAAACGCAAAATTCGAGAGTGGTCCCCGGATTTTTGTCGGTTTTCCCCGAACTTTTGCCTCCTCCCCTAACGTTTTTCTGATCAAACAATTTGTTAGCTTACTTGGGTCAACCCAAAAACTTGGCTGGGTTTGATAACCTTTATTTTTAGGTCTCTACAAATGAGTGCAAATAGTTTCGACGGGGAGGGACCCCCATGCAGCGGCTAATATACATTTGACCTTTCTCAAAATTACACATTTGATTTTTTGAAAAATACACATTTGACCTGGGGTCAAATGCAGGGGACGAAAAGGTGCCATCACCCACTGGGCGAATCCCCCATCACCCACTGGGTGGGTGAATTTTGGGTGCTATCACCTATTTTTTGCCCCCTGGTCAAATGTGTAATTTAGAGTTTTTTCGACAAAAATAAGGTCAAATGTGTATTAGCCCATGCAGCATCGGGCACTAGGAACGCTTCAATAGCATTGGATTCTTTGATCTTCTGTACGGTTTCGGTGAACTAAGGGTCAGTACAATTTTGATGAACTACATTTTTAATGTATTTTCATAAAACACATCCTATTTTCACCTCTCGAGTCATTACCATCACTTTTCATACTTTTTTACACAAAGTGTACTTTTACCGTACTAGAAATTTTTTGCCGCATTCACATAATTTGAATATGACGTTTACGTTGTTGGACAGCCCTGCTTCGTACCGCTTGGTTTGTTTTTAAATGTGTTATTGAATTGATCCATTTTGAGAATTACATGAATTTTTTTACCCGAAATTTTTTCTAAAAACGACTCCTAAAGCGTAATTTTATGCGGGGAATTGATTGCGCGAATTCTCAAAACGTGAAAACGATTCCCTGATTCAGGGAAGCGGGTGGGTTATTGAAGCGAAAATGAAAGTTTTTGACCTCTCGGCGAATTCAATTTTGTTATTTGAATTTGGAAATGTTTGTTCAATCGGTTCAATAACCAGGTTTATATTGAGAATCAGGGAAAATTTTTGTTGATTGATTCAGTCATTTCCATTTCCGGGTTTCTCAACTTTTCAGATTTCTGTACTTTTCCACAGTTAAGAATCACATAATTATTTACATGGTGATTCAAAATGAGAATTTTGCGATTTTTCAAAAAATTTCGTTTTTTAATTTTCACAAAAATAATCCTACAGGGGGTTTTCTATGCAAGGAATCGATTGCGCGCATTGCCGAACTTTGAAACGCTTCCCTGACCCTGATTCAGGGAAGAAGCTTGTGTATTTAAGCAAAAAGTTGCAAAAAATGCGACTTTTCGCTTCAACACATAGGTCTTCCCTGAATCAGGGGAGCATTTTTTCGCTTCGAAAATGTAAATTCAGACTCCCCGCATGTTTTTACCCTTAGAGGGGTCATTTCCAGAAAAATTTTTCATTTGGATGGCCCCCATATTGTGTAATAGCTATAAAACTTGAAATTGTTGAAAAAAATCGCAAAATTCTCTTTTTTTTAAATCGCCATGTATTATTGGAGTGTTTCAAAAGTTTTTACACTTTTTTCAATTGAAAAAAGTGAGAAGTGTAAAAACTTTTGGAACACTCCAATAGCTTGCATTTTGAACTGATATATTATTTAGCAATTACCGGTGCTGAATTCCATACAAGTCCGGTTGTATGATACTGTTTTACGTATTTTGAAAGGCCGGAAAAGATTTCGCACCAGGCGTTAACCCAATCTTGATGTAATTGATCTGCTTTGAAGTCCTTTCTGACTCGATTTACAAAGAACATTGATGCATCCAACATCTCTTTGATATAAGGTACAGGTGTAGGCTTCTAAAAAAAATTTGCATCTTTATTGTAAAAAAGTACAAGATGGGCCAAAAAACAGTACTTTTGCGTTTTTTGGTGAAAAGTTTTTAATTTTTTTTTCAAAAATCACCTAAGATGTAGTTTCATCCGAGAAAGGGCAATCGATTTCTCGCATGAAAATACCCCTTATAGGTGATTTTTGAACAAAATTTTCACCAAAAATGCAAAAGTACTGCTATTGTGGCTCACTCTATAAGTCTATATGTGTGTTGAATCTTACCACACTGATCCATGCAACCGCAGGGATCCCTTCAGCCATTGCCGAAATATGGTTGAAAAATTGTGTATTACGCTTAGATTCTTTAAACCTTAAGATTTCTTCATTCAATTTGATTATGGGTTCCATCTTTGCAGGAAGTTGACTAGCATCCGGCTCTTTTTGCCCTGCAGCGGCCCAAATGAAGTTTCGATGTTCATTGAAGATTGATTTTACTTTCTCGGCATAAAAATAACAAATTAAATAAGCAATCATGGCCGTAGCTGCGTTAGGGCACGGCCCCTCCCCACGAGATCGAAAATTTTTTCCTGATGGTTCCCTTATGTTTTTGCCAAAAATGTTTTCAAAAATAGTACAGGGTGAGCCAAAAAATCGTATTTTTGCGTTTTTGGTGAAAATTTTTCAAAGATTTTTTTCAAAAATCTATTTTTATGCGACTTTTGGCAAAAAATTTTTGAAAAATTTTCACCAAAAAAACGCAAAAGTACAGTTTTTAGCTCATCCTGTAATGGCTCTGAATGCAATTGATAAAAAAAAACATACTGTGGTCGCTACATCACCACCAATCTTTGAGCATAAAGTAAAAAAGTTGAGCAATAAATCTTCAATTTGTTCATCGTATTGCTTTACAATAGATGGAATCTCTTCACTTACATGATTAGCTTAAAATTTTCGTTTTTCAGCGTTTGAGATAGCTCGATCGCATTTTCGGAGCTAGCTCACTTGTTGAGAGGTACTTATGGTCAAAAAGTCGAAATTTTTTCTCTTTTAAAATTAGTCGAAAACATTCTATTAGGGGTATTTTTAGTCGAGAAACACATTGATGATGTTATTTTACTTGTTATTTGATATCAGAAACGAAGTTTTAATTTTTTTAAATGAAGTTTTTCAGTATTTTTTATAGATTTTCGAGCAAAAATAACATCACCAATGTGTTCCTCGACTAAAAAACCCCCTAATAGGATGTTTTTTCTGAAAAACTTGATTTTTTTTATTTTTTGATATCAAAAAACCATTTTCTTCAAGCCCACCATTTTTTCGCTGACTTTTTGTGTTTTACCTTTTTTACTTTTTCAGTTGTACAAAATGGCAATTGTTGAATCACAAGATTTTCAATTAGAAGACCTTTGTGTTTCTCACTTAAAAAGACCCTTAATAGAATGTTCTCGGCCAATTTTAAAAGAAAAAAGTTTCAACTTTTTGACCATAAGTGCCACCCAACAAGTGAACTAGCTCCCAATGTTCATTTTTGTACTATTATCGCATTAAAATGGATGCGCGATGCTGATTAGATAGAAAAAGCTGATTCCTAACCTGTTCCGCTAGTTGCAGCAGGTTTAGGTGCTAAAGATGGTTTTTGATGACTAAGAGCTTCTAAACGAACCGTAGCTGCTTCTAAACGCTTCACAATACCATCTAGATTCTCCATATTGTATCCTAAAATGAATAAGATTGATAAATTTTAAAGAAAATATAATATTAAAAAATTGAACTTAAACAAAAATAGAATGACAAATGTAAGTGAAAGGAACAGATAAGTAAACAGCTGTTCTATTATTCAGCGCCGCCTACACATTTTCGATCAATAAAAGAGTCTTTAAGTGTGCATCGATGGATTTTGATCAAATTTTAACTTCAAACGTAGAGACCGCCTACTCTTAAAAAATGACCTCAAAAATGGGGGTACAGGTGACCCCCTCAAATTTTCGATTTTTTAGCTAAAATATAGGTTGTTTTTCGGGAAATCACGAACTCAGGATTTTGAAGAACTTTTTTTTAAATTTTCGTTTCAATAATAAATTAATATTGAAAATCAGGCAATAAAAGTAAGCAAATTTTTTTGAAAAACACGTAATTTTCAAAATGCTACTTCTCCGCCAAATTAACAAATTTTTGAGAAATTTTTTCGCAAAAATGAAGAGGGAGTCTAGCTCTACAAGACTAAGGTTTCTGATTTTGCAAATTTTGCTTTTTTCGTGAATAAAATGTTCTTCAAAACTTAGTACCACTATTTTTTCAAAATATGAGACCTTGGTGTTGTAGAGCTATACTTCCTCTTCATTTTTGCGAAAAAATTTCTCAAAAATCTGCTAATTTGGTGGAGGAGTAGCATTTTTAAAAGTACGTATTTTTGACAAATTTTTGAAAAATACGTAATTTTCAAAATGTTACTCCTCCACCAAATTAACAGATTTTTGAGAAATTTTTTCGCAAAAATGAAGAGGGAGTCTAGATCTACAACACCAAGGTATCCGATTTTGTAAATTTTGCTTTTTTTCGTGAAAAATAGTGGTACTAAGTTTTGAAGAACATTTTATCCACGAAAAAAGCAAAATTTGCAAAATCAGAAACCTTGGTCTTGTAGAGCTATACTTCCTCTTCATTTTTGCGAAAAAATTTCTTAAAAATCGGTTAATTTGGTGGAGGAGTAGCATTTTGAAAATTACGTGTTTTTCAGAAAAATTTGCTTACTTTTATTACCTGATTTTCAATATTAATTTATTATTGAAACGAAAATTTAAAAAAAAAGTTCTTATTCAAAATCCTGAGTTCGTGATTTCACGAAAAAACAACCTATAGTAGTTTTAGTGTTGCTCTACACGACTGTAACAAAATTTTTATGAAAATCGACAAATTTTGGGTACTTCGGGCCCTTGCAAAATCAATACTTTTCGATAAAAATCGAAAAATTCGTCAAAAATTAAAAATGTGCAAAAAATTTGTCAAAATTGAAAAATTCGCTAAAAATCGAAAAATATTCTAAAAATTGAAAAATCGTTAAAAATTTGTCAAAAATCGAAAAATTCGCTAAAAATAGAAAAAATCGTTAAAAATGTCGATACTCTTGCAAAAAATCGATACCCTTGCAAAATCGATATTATTCATTCGATTGCTACGAAATCCAGCTTTCTAACGACACCAAAAAACTATCAGGATTGACTTTATATTTCTGGAGAAGAAATCCTCAAAAACATTAAAAAAAACGTTTCGACCCCTGCACCCCTCCCTTAATTTCGCGACTGTACAAAGTTCAAGCAAGTACAGCTCACAACTTAAAAGATCTCAAGATATTGAATCAGCTCTAGCGAATACTGTAAGATGTGAGTAATAAGGCAGCGATTGAGACATTCAAAAGTCCAAGAGAGACGAAATGCCAAAACAACAGAAATTCTTTTTAGAATTTTTATTAATCTGACTTATAATTTTCTTTTTTTCATCGTATTGGATATTTTGTAAGGTCACTTATCTAGCGAGCTATCTAAGTTGCACAATAAAAATCTTTTTATATACTCTAACTGATCTCAATATTCAAGCAATAATTTATTACCGAAAAAATAATAATTGGATGATTGGGAAGAGGATTCAAATAAGGTAATACAAGATTTTAATATTTTATTGATGTTACGGGCGAATTTGATCCGATCAGATTCGCTCAGGAGAATCTGATCCAAAAGCCCTTTTTATCAGGGGTGCCAAGTCAGCTGATTTTTCAGTAAAGTGCCGATTTTGAGATGTCAAATCTGGCAAAATGCTGATTTTTCATTGTCAATTCTGATTTTTGAGATGCGAAATTTTGTCAAATTTATAAGAAATACAGGGTATCCCAGTAGATTGGGACTATCATTGATTTGAGGGTTTCTCGTCATCCAATCGGTCATTTTTGATGCGGTTTTTTTGTAGGAGAGAGCTCAGACGATCCTGATTCATATCCTATAAAAATATTCAAAATTAGCATTTTCTGATATGCGAAGTTGAAAGTTTTTTTTCAGTTTTAAGTTTTTAAAGCAACTTTTCTCCGTCTTCCCAATAAGATAGAGATTTGATTTGAACATTCAAACATTGGATCTGATCCACCCGCCGGCTCAGATTCGCCCGTAACATCTACATCTTGTTTTTAGCCTAAGCTCGACTGTTTATCGAAAAGTGCAGTTTCTTGTGATACAAGTGACCCTTTATTAGATCAGAATACTTCACAAGAAGATTCAATGTCTATGAAGCCAGCAAGTGGTATCCTTAATGGGATCGTAAGTCAAAATTAACTTGCTTGCAAAATCCATAACTTTTTAGACATCCAGTTTTCCTGATGAAAATATATTAGATGATGAAAAGAAACTTTTCAAGGAAGAAAATTTTAAACCTCCAAAATTGCAAAGGTATGTTCAGAAAACTATCTCACACGGTCGTGTGATGTTTCGAAAGTTGACATTTCGAAACTTTTTAAAAATGTTTTTGAGGATTTCTCCGGAAATACAAAGCCAATCCTGATGTCATTAGAAAGCTGGAATTCGTAGCAATCGAATGACACCAAAATCATGCCATAACTCTTTTTGGTTGAGGTGTTATTGCATAATTAGTAAAAAATGTCAGTTTTTTCGACATTTTTTACTAATTATGCTTAATATCTCTGCAATCAGAAAGAGTTATGACATGATTTTAGTGTCATTCGATTGCTATGAAATCCAGCTTTCTAATGACACAAAAACGATCAGGATTGGCTTTGTATTTCCGGAGAAATCCTCAAAAACAAAAAATGTTAAGTTTCGAAACATCAAATGAAACGACCTCTAATTATGATAATGAACAAAACTGTCCTTTTAAATAACCTAATCAATTTAGACGACCCCATATTTTAATCATGGAAAGAAAACGCCCCGCTGATGAACTTGTACCTAACATTTCAGATAGTTTAATTTCTCATGTTATATCATCATTTGAAAAGTCTTTAAAGGTTGGCTATTCTTTTTTACATCAGATTTTTTACTTCATATTTTCAGAAGCTAGAAAGCGGTATTCATGTAGAAAGTCGACCCTCTTCATCTAGTAACTTAAGTGTTCATCCAAAAGAAGAATCAATCCAAAAGAAAGTAGAAAAAATAAAAGAAGAATCTGTGGACAAAAAACGCCGTCTCCCTCCCACTTCTGCTAAAGGAGAAGCGTCTAAGAGAAAAAAATTGGATGTAAACTTTTTCAACTAGGCGAAAGCATCGCCGTAATTATGGGGGAGGAAGATGGGAAACTTCATCCTCTCCAAACCTGGAAAAATTTTAATTTTCCGGGAAGAAAATGGCACTTATTTGGAATGCCTCCTGTGGGCTCACAAGGGAGGGGGGGGGCATTCCTAATAAAATGACATTGGCACCTTATTCAGAATGCCCCCATATTCAATTTTTTGAGCAAAATTTTTTGGAAAAAGATCAAAAAGGACACAAAAAATGTGCGAAAATCATAAAATTCACATTTTATGGCATCAACTTTTGATTTTCGCACACTTTTTGTGTCCTTTTTTGAATTCCTTAGCAGGAGGTATTCCGGGTAAGTGCCGAAAATTTGAAATTTTCCCAAAACTCTACTTCCATCCCAAACCTGAAATTTATAAAAATTTCCTCAAACCTGGACCAAAATTTCGCCCGCGGCGTTGGTTTTTTCCTTAAAAAGCGTTTTTTAGAAAAAAATTTTTCGATCCTAGCGGTGCGAAAAACATAAGAGAGAGGGACCAAGGTGATTTTTGAAAAATTCGAAAAATTTTCATGATCCCTCTTTTGTTTTTTCCCAAAATTTTTGAAAAAATTTCTTAAAAAACATAAGGGGGACCAAGGCAAAAAATTTTTTCCAAGTTGGAACCCTGAAATTTTTTCACTGGCCGGCCCCCCCCGTTATCCTGGTTACACCACTAAAAACGTTAATTTTAGACATCTACCTCTATGCCAGAAAATAAGTCTGAAGATAATAATTTATTGAAAAAATATGGTCTTTCACTAGTTATGGTCGAAATTGATCGAATACCTGCTCATTTATTGGCTTTGGCTCGTGGCAAAAGTGGTTCTACTAAAATAGATACTCTTAAAGAAAAAATGAAACCCGTGAAGACTAAAGAAGATTTGAAGCCATCTTTGAAGCAAGGTAGCTCTGATTTTTACTTTTTGAAGTAATACATAAAACAAAAATTCCTGGGCTTACAGGGTTGAATGTCCTTTAGAAAACATAAACGCTTTTTTTCTAAAATCAATTATGGTCTATTATGATTTTTTATCAAAATTGTCCAAAATTTCTCTATTTTTTCAACAAAATGTCACAAGTATGTCAGTTTTTGATCGAAAAATTTTCAAAACATAGGGGAGGCACAGGGGAAAATTTTCCATTTCTCCAGGAAGGTAGGTTCTTCATAATTATGACTCTGTGTGCCTCCTTCCGAAATTTATGGCTACGTCACTGCACAGCACACAAAATTTTATACACTAGGCCAGGGCTCTGAATGAGTCTGATTTATCAGAAATGTTCTGATTTTGGCTAGCAGAAATTGCCTATGTCTGATTTTGGGATTGAAAATCTGATTTTTGGGTCGAAAATCTAATTTTTTGACATTTTTTCTGATTTTCTTTTTTTCATTTCGAGCTCTGCACTAAACAGCTTTTTAGTTTTATCCGGCGGTAAATCCAAAGAATCAAAGACAAAACGAAAATCGAATGAAATTCATAGTGATTCTGGTTCACCACCCAGCAGTGCCGACGAACGTTCTCGACCCAGTTCACCAGTAGCTCTAAAAGAGAAAAAACTCCCCAATCTTTCAGTCCGCCGCAATTGTATTACGTGTGGCAAGACGATTGAGTCAATATATAATTCCGCAGCATCTGAAACCGCCTATTGCTCTTCACGATGTATTACACTTAAAGTAGAAGAGGTTCGCAAGGTAAATTGGTGTATTGTCTCTTTTTGGTGTTGAATCTCAACTCTTTTAGTTGGTTAATCCAGATGAAAAAATTATGTGCATGTCCGAGAAGGGAACCATTACTGCAGGAAAGGATTGTCCAACAATCAGTGAATTGGAACATTTTATTATTCATAACCCCAATTACCACCCTGTTGTGAATACGACTAAATCGGGTGAGTTTTTGTTTTTTGGTATGACAGTATAGTATAGCCCAGAGTGCCAAGAAGTCTAACCAAAGAGTGTAGTAGTTTGTTTCAAAATCAGCAAATCTGACTTCAAAAATCAGATTTTGGGAGCAAAATGCTGCTAATTTTCCATTATAAATTTGACAAAATTTCGCATCTCAAAAATCAGATTTGACACTGAAAAATCAGCATTTTGCCAGATTTTATGACTCATATGTTATACCCAGAAGGGGCTATACCAGGGGTGCCAAGTCTGCTGATTTTTCAGCAAAAGTGATGATTTTGAGATGTCGAATCTGGCAAAATCAGATTTTTTATTGTCAAATCTGATTTTTGAGATGCGAAATTTTGTCAAATTTATAAGAAATATAATGGAAAATTAGCATTTTGCTGGTTTTTGCTCCTAAAATCTGATTTTTGAAGTCAGATTTTCTGATTTTGAAACAAATGCTCTTGACATCCCTGGTTTATACTTCACCCATTTTTTTTATTAATCTCTAATTCTTCGTGTTTTAGATGCAAAAGGCTCGTCTTCTAAGCTAGTGGCCGATGACACAATTCGATGGAATGTGAAGAAACGCGTTGCCGAAGAGTATTCCAAGCGGTATATTTTTATACTATTTTCGAATAGAAAAAAAACACATCGAGTCACTGCTATTTATAGAGCCAAGAACTCCCGATTTTCCATAACACTGTTGCGTTCCAAACAAATGGCTGAAGAAATCGAAGTCGATCTGTATCGCATTTACAAATCGACGAAAGATGGCTATAAACGTTGGGTGCGTGAATTTCTTCTTCAATTAATGAGTGAAAAAAGCGTAAGTGTGGCATAGACTCGAATGAAACGAGGAGGGTGAAACGACACGAATAAAACGATACAAATGAAACGACATAATGGAAACAAACCAATAAAAATGTTTTTTTTTATAAATTTTTCCCATAGGAAAAATTTTTTATTGTTTTTTCCATTATGTTGTTTCATTCGTATCGTTTCAAACCTTTCGTTTCTTTCGAGTCTATACCGTGTTTGTTGTTGAGCAACACATTGCTTTTTTAACTTTCATTTCAGACATTATTTCGTGATATTAGCACTAATGAAATTACGATACCCGTACTTGTTTCAATGAGTTCAGATGAGATCAAGAACTATGATAAGCAGAAACTCGCGAATTCTACACTTGCGAAGAATGACTTGGAAAAGTTAAATGGTGTTCAATCGGTTGCGACAACAACAGACAGCTTGGTAGAAACATCAGAAAAGAGTCAAATGGATGGAGCCTCGAATATTGTCTCAATCAGTGATTCTATAGTAGCAGAAGAGATCAAAGAAGGTATTTTTTCAGAATTTATAATATAAGCGTAACATGGTTTTTGGGATTGTGTGAGAGTGATGGTACGGGAGTTTATTGCCCATTTTGAATCCGTGACAATTTTTGTTTTGAAAAAAAAATTATTAATGCGAAAAAATTTTTAAAAATTACTAAAAAAATGACAAATTTTACATTGTCGACTAGAACCAAAATTACTGCTAATGTTGTTCTATTATTTTTTTAGAAGATCGAAAAGAAAGGCCTGACGATACCCTAAAGCATTTTACGATTGCCCCAGCTGTTCTTACTCCACGATATACTATGATAAAGAAAAAGACTACTGCTATTGTTACACCTGCAAAAGTAATTTGTACGGATTTTACCGAATCTCCGATTCATTTTTTAGTCGGCCGTGGATGACATATTGGGCGACGGAATTAAGGATACAACCAGCCAGCATATGAGCCATTTGTATGATGTTAATTGTGAAATTTGCAAGCAGAAAACGAAATTTGAGCTGCTTCAAAAGGAACGTTTGGTTCAGGCCGAGAAAGAACGCCAGGAAAGAATAGAAGCCAAACAAAAAGCATTGCAATTGGTTAGTTTTGAGGTCACTGGTGACTTCTATGTGTTTACAGGATGAGCCAAAAAAACCATGTACTTTTGCGCTTTTTTGGTGAACAATTTTCAAAAATCATCGATAAGGGTGTTTTCATGCGAGAAATCGATTGCACGCATTAAAAACCCTTGAACACGCTTTTTCAAAAAAACGGGTTTGAATTTGCCTGAATATTGACACGAAACCCCTGAATTTGCTTTTTTTCATTCGTATCAATTTTTGCAAAAAAAAATGCAAAAATACGATTTTTTTGGCTCACCCTATATGATCGTTGGCACTTCGGGATCAAGTTCAGAAGTGCTCGCAACAGATTCGCATATTTGACACGTTGAAAATCGGTTTCGAATAATCCATTTCGAAACATCCTAGAGTCATTGTTCGTAAAATATAGCTCATACAAAATTGCATTTTCAATATTTTTTGACTTTTTGTATTTGTTATCAATCCTTTTTCAGCAACAAGAGAGTATTGAAAGATTTGTGCACGATTCTAATTTGCGCGACCTATATGAGAATGATGTAATTATTAGAAATGAAACAATACAATCGAACCTCGATATAGTTTGTTTCAGTTTCAACTATAAGGCTGCGTTCAAGCATGCCAAAACATGTAACTTTGCCTGATTTTCAATAAAATGTGTTTATTAAAACGATAGTCACAAAGCATAAAATTTTATTGATCGAGAAGCAAAAAAAACAATTATTTTATGCTTCATGACCAATCGTTTCAATAAACACGATTTTATTGAAAATTAAGCAAAGTTACATTTGTTGATAATTTTTGTGACATGCTTGAACGCAGCCTAAAAAAGCTGGACCCAAAATTCAAAATCCGAAGTCGACATCCCTCCCGATCTGGTCCAGCTTTTTATAGTTGGGGCTGAAACAGACTATACCAAGATTTGACTGTACGTCCTGTACAAAAAAAATATCATATAAAAAACCGGAATTTTGGCGATTTTTTCATGTTTTTTCGATCCGAAAATTTTTTTCAAAAATCCTAAAAATGACTCATATAGGGGGTAATTTTATGCGGGAAATCGATTGCGCGCATTCTCGAAGATTGAAAACGCTTCCTGAATACTGATTCAGGAAAGTAAGTGTGTAAATTTGTATTTTTAGCTTTTATATACACATACTTACTTTCCTGAATCAGGATCCGGGGAATCATTTTCAAGCATTCGGGAATGCGCGTAATTGTTCCTAGGACTTTTCAACGGAATTTTGTAATATTCAACAAATCGCTTCAATATCAAGTTTTATTGAAATTCAGGGAACTTTTATTGCGATTCTAATTCGTTGTGAAAAGTTCTAGAGCCGCGTAATCGATTTTCTGCATAAAATTACCCCTATATATCATTTTTAGGATTTAAAAAAATTTTCGTATCGAAAAAAAACATGAAAAAATCGCCAAAATTCCGGTTTTTTCGAAAAACCATATATATCCTTGAAAAAACATTGTTTTTAGAAAGCCGAAAATAAATCGAATGTGAATTCACCTACTAAGTCGATTCGAACTTCCGATGGCCGTGAAGTAATGCCAGCTCGCCTAACCAGAGAAAATCCTAATGTTCGTAAGCAAACATCAAATGAAAGACTTTCTTATGATGGTGATGATTATGGTGGTAGTGGAGGATATTCACCAGATGATGGATTCGGAAATGATGAAGTCAATATCCCTGCGCCAATTGTCTTCGATGAACCACCTCAATCTCCGCTAGCGGATGCTCCAGATTCACCTATGGATGAAGAGAAACAACTTAACCCAGAACCTGAGCCAGTAGAAGAAGCTCCAAATCCTTGGAAAATGTACAGTAGCGGACAAAAAACTTGTGCTAAACATTTAATCATGCCTATGAGAGGAAATAATCAGATCTCAGCTTCTGAAACAGCATTTTTCAATTTTTGAAGAATAAAAAAATGTCCATTTTTTCAATTGCAAAAAATTGGATTTTTGGGTCAAAAAATGGCTTTTTTGGCCAAAAATCGCATTCGCAAAAGTAGCCATTTTTGAAGATTTTTGTTGAAAAAAATTTTTGTAAATGCGATTTTTTGGCCAAAAATGTCATTTTTGATCCCAAAAATCCAATTTTTTGCTAATGCGAGTTACAATACCGCCCTTATACCTGGAAAAAATTTCTTTCTAAAAAATTTTACGCGATTTTTTTCGTTCTAGGGTAATAAAATAAAGAAATACATATTTTATTACCCTAGAACGAAAAAAGATGGCGTCTGAAATGCTGTTTCAGAAGCTGAGATCTGGATATTTTCTCTCATAGACATGATTAAATGTTTGGCCCAAGTTTTTTGGTCCGCTACAATTGTCTTATGCCTTACAAGTTGTCATTATTAATGCTTATATAAATTTTAGGTATAATCATCAAGTTTGGAGTGGACTGGTGCGCTGGGGAAACAAATTTGAGTTTGACGCCTCTTTTTTGGCTATTAGTAACCCACTGGCATTTGAGCTAGTCCAAGAATTGGACCCGATATTGAAAGTTATTGGTCGTATAGTAAGTGATGGATAATTATCGATACAGTTAAGCTGCGTTCAAGCATGTCAAAAAATATAGTTTTGCCTGATTTTCAATACGAGAATTTTACCGCCAACACGACCACACAGGGATGCGTTGCAAAAGTATAAATACAGTCAAACTCGATTTAGTGACACCCTTCCTCCAATTCGATTTAGTGACTCCCAGGGAGGAGTCACTAAATCGAGAGTTGAGACGGCTGTGTTCAAACATGTCAAAAGGTTGTCAAAAAATGTCTAACTTTGCTTTATTTTCAATAAAATCGTGTTTATTGAAACGGTTGGTCATAAAGCATAAAATTTTATTGTCGAGAAGCAAAAAAAAACCAATAAAATTTTATACTTCATAACCAATCGTTTCAATAAACACGATTTTATTGAAATTCAGGCAAAGTTACATTTTTTGACATGCTTGAACACAGCCTCACTAAATTGAATTTGACTGTATTTATACTTTTGCGCAACGCATCCCTGCGTGGTCGTGTTGGCGGGAAAACTCGGCAATGGTCATTAAATCGAGTGTTGACGGTGTATGCACAATGTGCCTCATTTTTTAGGAGCCATCAACTGTTTGGAAATATATTCAGAATTTGAAAAA
>OZJO01000628.1:0-13181 GCA_900406225.1 Acrobeloides nanus | reverse complement strand
TTGGGAGGTCTAGAGAAAATCAGGATCCGAAAAAGGGGCCGAGGCCGGTCCCCAAAAGCCCCGCCGGCCCCCAAAAGCCCCTACCGGCCCCCCGAAAGCCCCGCCGGCCCCCAAAAGCCCCCACCGGCCCCTTTCGGACCCTGGTTCCAAATTTTTACCTCAAAGTGTTTATTGTCATGTTTAGTTTCTTGTCGAATGTTTGTTGTCGATACATTGGTATACTCAATTGGAGTCTAAAGTTAGCTTGGACAGTTGAACCGAGCGTCTAAAATTCCAAGTAGATGTTTTCGAAGATAAACTTAAAGGGGGGTCTAGATAATAGGTCAATCTCCGACAAAAAATTTTTCTCGATATGACCTATATAGGGGTAATTTTATGCGACGAATCGATTGCGCGCACTCCCGAAGCGCAAAAACGCCTCCTTCATCTTGGTTGATCTATTATCTGGACCCCATTAAAAATTTTACTGGCTGGATATAAAATTTTCCCATAGAATGATCGTCCTCATTCGGATGAAGTCCCTTCATAGAGTTGGTGACTTCTTGAGGAGAACCGTAGAAATGGGGTGGACTCAGAGTAGCAGTGAATGGCAACAGTTTATTCTTTCCCGGGAAGCAGATCTGTTGGATTATGCCAGGCGGAAATAAAACTTTCCCATTTTGTAAATAAGATCCATTACAACAGCTCGAACAAAGATTGTCTAATTGTGCACAATCGATATTGGAACAAGACGTGTCATTTCGATTTTTCCCCTTACAATTTGGCCAATCTGGGAAGTAGTTCGTATTTTCTCGGTTTTCGTACTTGAGTCTGAAAATGGTCATTTTAGTTGAATATCAAGAAATGCACAATGGTGAAAAGCTAGTTCCCTTCAAAAAGGAACTAGCATCAATCACTCTCGATTTAGTGACTCTCCCGAGAATTTTTCCGCCAACACGACCACGCAGGGATGCATTTCAAAAGTATAAATAGATACAGTCAACTCTCGATTTAGTGACACCCCAGGAAGGGGTCACTAAATCGAATCGGAGGGAGGGTGTCACTAAATCGAGTTTGACTATATTTATACTTTTGCAATGCATCCCGCGTGGTCATCTGTATTTATACTTTGCATCCCTGCGTGGTCGTGTTGGCGGGAAAATTCTCAGGAAGGGTCACTAAATCGAATTAGAGGGAGGGCTCACTAAATCAAGAGTTGACTGTAGACGAAACGAATTTTCGCGTTAACACGACCACGCAGGGATGCGTTGCGAAGCGTGAAAATTCTCTCCTTATAGGAATCATTTTCAGGAAAAAAATTCACGTTATTTTGGGTCCCTCTCCTTTAAGGAGTACCAATTACCCTTTAAATTTCTCCACGAAAGGATTGAAATTATCCTCGTTAAACTTGTACAAATAAGCATGAATGCCTCGAACACTGGTTTTCGAATCATAATCTAACTGGTAATGTCTGCACGTAAATGACTGGAAGAACTTGATATGATCATTTGTGTCGAGAAAAGAACCACTAACCAGACCATCTAAACAGTCAAATTCCTGTTATGCCGAGCTTTCTAGAGAACCGGCTACTTCGGACCTTGTGCCCCCTATAAGCTGGGTTGAAAGAACTCGCAACAGTTCTGGCCATCCGAAGAGGATGTTACTACTAGACAAAATCTTTTGGCCACAAGCGGGGTTTGAACCAGCCTTGAGGGGCGCCTGAGACAAGCCCAGTACCACCGAACCATGAGACCCTTGGAGTAATCGCTCCAAATTCTACTCTAGTCGTAACGCCGGCTCAACGTTACATCAGTCGAAATATTCAATCCCTACCGGAAGCACCGGTTATATCGTTGGCAACATCATCACCCCACCAACTTAGCGATGATGATCCCGCCCATGTCTTTATCGAAGCAATTTGCTTATAATTCGATTTTCCTGTATCGATCACGAAGTCCTCATCATTCGTCCAATTGTAATTAGGAAAATAGCCCAGGACTGGAATGTCCGGAATTGGAAAACCGAAGAGAGAACCGTTCACAATTTCCTCGACGATGTCTTTATATAAATCGCTGTGGAGAAAATCCACCAAGTTGTCGGTGTATCCTTCTAATAGCGTATCACGCATTCGCACTCTCCTGAAAATCAACAATAAGTCAAGTTTTTGGAGTTACTACACAATAGGGAGTGAAAAAAATTTCAAATTTTTTCTGGAAGCAACCGTTCTAGGGTAGAAAACATGCGGGGAATTCGAATTTGACATTTTCAAAACGAAAAAACGCTTCCCTGATCCAGGGAATAAATTTTTTATTTTTGACAAATTGTTTATTTTTGACGAATTTTTCAATTTTTAACAAATTTTTCGCATTTTTACGACTTTTCGTTTCAATACACAGGCCTTCTCTAAATCAGAGAAGCGTTTTTTCGCTTCGAAAATGTCAAATTCGGATTCCCCGCTTGTTTTTACCCCTAGTGGTCATTTCCGAAAAAAAATTTTGAAAATTTTTTCACCCCCCCCCCAAACTGTGTAGTAGCTCCAAATTTTTTTTAAGTACACGAATGGATAGGCGCCAAGACTTAATGATCCAATGTCGATGAGAAGTCTCTGCATACAAGTCATATTCTCATAATAAACGCCTATAAGTCCAGCAATGGTCTACAAATAATTTATCAACAGAAATAAAATTTCAAGAAAGTATTTCTACAGGACCACTCCAGTGGGGGAAAAGTTGCCCATTGTTTTATTGATATTCGGAAAGCTCATGAGAAATGGAGCATTGTTTGTTTTTACGGCATGTTCTAAATCGTTGTAGTTTTCGAGAGACTTGCGTTTGAAATTGTTCATGTTTTCGTTGTAATACACAAATTTTTTTGAATTTTTTATCGATTTTTAAAATTTTCATAAAACGTAGTAATTTTTTATAGCTAAATGAGACGAACAAAATGACATAAAAATTATCCAATTTGAAAATTGTTTTGGGTTATTGAAACGAAAATTATGATTCAGGGTTTTCGTTTCAATAACCCAAAACAATTTTCAAATTGGATAATTTTCGTGTCATTTTGTTCGTCTCATTTAGCTATAAAAAATTATAGCTACAATGTTCATTTTGTAAAAATTTTAAAAATCGATACAAAAATTGATTTTTCCGCAAAAAATTCAAAAAAGTTTGTGTATTACAACGAAAACATGAACAAATTCAAACGCAATTTTCTCGAAAACTACAATGATTCAGAACATGACATGAAAACAAAAAATGCTCCATTTTTCATCAACTTTCTGAATATCAACAAAACAATGGACAACCACGGTGGCACAAGTGGATCGAGAAATGTTGCCGGTTTGTAGGTTCAACTTCAAAAATCTCTAACTTATCACTGATAAATCGAAATCCGGAAATTCTTTTTGCATTTTATTCCCCAAACAAAATACTAATTTTGTAGTAAGCGATTTTTTCTGAAACCTCTGTCCCGCCGAGATATTGACTTTAAAGTTTTAGGTGAACCTACAAACCGGCAACATTTCTCGATCCCTTTAACTTGAAATCGCGCCACCGTGCAACTGTTTCCCCACTGGACTGGTCCTTTAATGCAGAAATACACTTGTAAACGCACCATTAAAGATGGATTTGGCTGATAGACAACATCATCGTAAGTACATAATTCACATGAAGTTTCTTGATTGTATACCCAAGAGCGATTGTTCTCAAAATAAACGGAATTTCCGTCATCCGAAAACTGGATTGGCCCTTTGAATTCACTTTCTCTATAAAAGTGCTTAAATTTAAATTTATTTCAAAATATCAATTTTTGGTAATTGTCAAAATTTTATAAAAATTGAAAATTTGGATTGTACGAATTTGTCAATTTTTGACGAATTTTTTCAGCTTAGTAGTATCAAATATTTTTTATTCATTTGATTTTTGTTTGCTTAAATTTTTTACTTTCTTGTTATCTTTTACTTTCCTGTTATCCCGCCCGCGTAATTAACACTTAAAGGGGGGGGGGTATTTTTTAGGGACTAATCTCCGAAAAAATTTTTCCTTCTTTTTTAATAAAAACATCACGTTTAGGGGTAATTTTGCATGGGGAATCGATTGCGCGTATTCCCGAACCCTGAAAATGCATGCCTGACCCTGATTCAGGGAAGAGGTATTGAAGCGAAAATAAAAAATTCGGTTTTTTACCGGGAAAACGTCATTTCTAGGGTAATTTTATGCGGGGAATCGATTGCGCGTATTCCCAAACCCTGAAAATGCATACCTGACCCTGATTCAGGGAAGGGTTGGGGATATAAATACCCCTAAAAGTGATGTTTTTATAAAAAAAGGAAAATTTTTTTCGGAGATTAGTCCCTAAAAAATACCCCCCTTTAAAAACACTTTATTTCAACATTTTATGCATTTAATAACACAATTTTTTAGGTAGTTTGGCATAAGGATAGTAGTACCCTGTAACTCATTAAAAATAAACTTCTCCATCGTAAAACGCGTTAAATTGTGTTATTAAATGCATAAAATGTTGAATAAACGCAAAAAAAAAAGAATTTTCAGCACGGAGGGGATAACAGGAAAGTATCTTTTTTTTCGATTATAAAACGTGTTAAATAAAAAAGGGCGTGAGAAATTCCTTATCTATAAGAATTTGTACTTAAGAAGAGAACGAACTCTACTATGAATGAAAGCAAATTCTTTTGATAAAAATTATCCTCAAAAATAAGATAAATTTACTTTTTTTAAAAGAATTTTTTAAATGTGCTACTTTTCGGAACTTATGCACATTAACCTCCCCCCCCCCACTTTGGGGGGGGGGGGGGGGGGGGTTAAAGTGCACAAAATTTAGTGCACCTTGACCCCCAAACCAAACCAGTGCACTTTAACCCCCCTCCAAATAAAAAAACAGTAAATATGCAAATTTCAAGTGCAGAAACATAAAACCATTATTTTTTCTACTTTTCGCCGTGTTGTTTTGCGTCAATCGTATTTATTTTCATTTCAATTTGNTATGCAAATTTCAAGTGCGGAAACATAAAACCATTATTTTTTCTACTTTTCGCCGTGTTGTTTTGCGTCAATCGTATTTATTTTCATTTCAATTTGACATTTTTTAACTTTTTTTCAAATTTATTCAATTTTTTTCTTTTTGCCCACCCTTTTGACCTGCAGCCTAAGGTCACAATAAGATGACACCTCCCCCCACCCCGGCTGCGCTGGGGTCCTAAGGTCACAACCAAAAAAATGATAAAATATCTAAAAAAATAAATATATAAAAAAATGATAAACGATTGAAGCAAACAACACGGCGAAAAGTAGAAAAAATAATGGTTTTGTGTTTCCGCACTTACCCTTTATAGGTGATAAAAAAATGTTTTTGAAAAAATTTCATCAAAAAATGCAAAAGTACGGGTTTTTTTGGCTCACCCTGTAATAGTGATGCGTCGAAATCGAAATTACGGTGTTTCGCGAAATCGGGGTCGTTGATCTAAATCCGGAAAAGTCGAAATCAAAATTTGGGCACCGTAATTCGAAATCACGAATTTGAAGCATCACTAATTTTGAAGCATAACAAATAATCTTACATAAAAGAATATGGACCAACATCTCTCATACTTGCCATATCACCATAAAAAACAAACTCTTCGATATTCGTAATATTCCACATATAAAAGTCTAAAAAAGACATTATAATTAGCGTAAATTTCCGACTACCATGATAACTAATTGCAGGTGGCTTGGACCAATAGTAGGTCAATTTTGGAAAACTTCCATCATCGTATGCGTATAAATGAAGCATACCCTTAACAATTGCTGGATAAATTGCCAACNTTGCAGGTGGCTTGGACCAATAGTAGGTCAATTTTGGAAAACTTCCATCATCGTATGCGTATAAATGAAGCATACCCTTAACAATTAATTGTAAAAAACCACATCTCTCAATGACAACTTCACTACCTTAACGATTGCTGGATAAATTGCCAACGGAAATGGTATCAACAATACCAAGCCAATTATCAGAGCCAATAAAAGAACGAGAATAAATACAATTTTACTCCACCGGCTTTCAAGCATTGTTTATGATAAAAATTCCGAAAATTCAATGGCAATAAATGTAACAAACTTAGCACCAACCGAAACACACAATAGCGGACCTCGGACTCTCTCACTGATGAAAACCATGTGTAGTACAAATCGCTACAAAGTGATAACAAGGCATAATCCTACTACAGGGTGAGCCAAAAACCGTACTTTTGTGTTATTTGGCGAAAAATTTTCAAAAATCGCATGAAAATACCCCTTATAGGTGATTTTTAAAAACAATTTTTGAAATCAACCCAATATAAGAGAAAAAATATAGAGTGGGGCACAAAAACCGGACACTTAAAAAAATTTTAAATAGTTTACGGCGGACCAAACTGGGTCAAAAATGCAATCTCTTCAAAAACAAAATTTTTTTAATGAGGGAATATCTACGTAGACTTATGAACACTGAGAATCTCTGCAATTTCCCTGGCAGAATATCCATTTTCATCGAATGATAGGAGAGCGGAATTCTTTCATTTTTTATTGTATATGATATTTTATAGCATTTAAATTACAAGCGAGAAGATGATATTTCAACTTTATTGGACACCAAAATTAACAGATCATTCATATATAATTTTAAAAATCCTCACATTGAAAAATGTTATCGCTCATATCTTTGAAAATGAATAAAAAGTTAATTTCAATACCTAAAATTTTCAACAAGATATTTACTTAATCCACACATAAAGAAAGAAAATAATAATAACGTTCATATAGCCATTGAAATTTGTTATAGAAAGTCCTTATTGGAAGGCTTCTATAAAAAAACAACCAAAAAACTTCCAAATAATAAATAAAAACAATAATTATCGTTATTACTAAGATTAGAAAACCTCATCAGGTGCGTCCAAATCACGGTAAGAAGTTTGGCGTCTATCCATTCGAGCCCCATCCATGGTATCAAAAAAGCGGCCGCGATTTCCACCAAAGTCACGTCCACCACCGCCCATTCTGCCGCCACCACCATAACGTGTTAGATTAGGGCGATCATTCCAGCCAGTCGTTGACGGTCGGAAACCTAACAAAGTCAATAGTAAAATATAAGGAAATACAGAGTGAGCCAAAAAAACTGTTTTTGCATTTTTGGTGAAAAATTTTCAAACATTTTTTTCAAAAATCACCTAAAGGGGTATTTTATGTAAGAAATTGATTGCACGCTTTCTCGCATGAAAATACACCTTGAATTTTGATCAAAAAATTAAATTTTCGGCAGAAAAATAAAATTTTGTACAAAAAATCGAATATAGAGGTGATTTTTGAAAAAAAATTGTTGAAAAATTTTCGCCAAAAAACGCAAAAGTATGGTTTTTTGGCTCATTCTCTAATTTAGAACCCACCTCGATCTGGCTCGTTCGGTCTTCGAATTTCATCTGCTAGAGCGTTAACAGCTGATGCATTTGTAGCAGCAGTCAAAGCAGGTTTCGGTTCTGGATCATGCGGGCGTTCAGGGTCGGTCACATAGTTGTTGTAATACAACGCCTTAATACACAAGTTACAGAATGCTCATTTCCAGCATCGTAATTTTGGTCCAGATTTGGGGGAAGGGGAACAAAATTTTTCGACCTTTATCAACAAAAAAAACAGCTCCGCAGTCAAAAAATTTGATTGAAAAATGCTTTTTTAAGCTGAAAATGCTCAGAAAATTGCAATTTTTGTTTAAAAAATGGCCAATTTTGGCCAGTTTTTGATCGAAACAACTAAAACATAAGGGAAACCAAAGGGAAGAATTTTTCATTTTTTTCCTGGTTCCCATCTATTACGACGCTGCTCATTTCCACGACATGAAAAAAAACTTACAGCGTCTTTAATTTCATCCAGCTTATCCTGATGCTTAGAAGATAAATGTTTGTGAATAAACTCAGGTCCTTTGAACTTTTTGCCAGATAGTGGACACAACCATTTATCGGGTGCTAGTTGGACGCTATTAGCAGTCACGAAATCTTCCAATTCTCTACAATTCGAAACATCATATTTCAAGTAACACAAAATCCTACTTTTCTGGATCCTTCTTTCCAAGTGCCACTAATTCTTCTTCTGTCAAAATAGTATTCTTGAGTAAGTGCGATTCCAGGCGTTCATTAAATCCGGTAGTGAAGTCATTCATGAACTTTTGTGAAATCAATGGCACACCTCGATCATTCTTGCCAAATTGGGCGCCGTCGGGCTCTTTGTCTCGAACATGAATCAATCCCAATCTAAAGGCTCGGAAATATCATTCGCTACCAGGCCAGTATTTAAGTGGGAGGTCCGATTGAGGCGAGTTATCGCAACAAAATTTTTTTTCGACGTAAAAAATGTTCGAAACGATGAAAAATACTATTCTCGAAAAAAAATCAAAAAAAATTTTTTGGGTGTTTTTTGGCCTTTTTTACAGCAATTTTCAGTCAATAAAAATGCCTAAAAATGGCCAAAAAACGCCCAAAAACTTTTTTTCGATTTTTCCTCAAAAAAAGTTTTTTTTCATCGTTTCGAACATTTTTACGTTTGTCGAAAAATTAAAAATTTTTTTGCGATAACTCGCCTCAAACCCTTTAAGGGGGCAGTTGCTCCCAACCTCGTCGCTGAATAAATAAAAAAATTTTCCTAATGGTCCTCATTGTGATTTTTTTCCAAAAAATGTCCATAATTTGCCTTTTTTTTAACAATACTGTCAATTTTTTAGTAATTTTAGTCAAAATTTTCAATTTTTAGATCCCCTATGATTTTTTTCCTAAAAAATATCCAAAATTTGCCATTTTTTCAACAAAAATTGTGATTTTTAACAAAAATGTCAACTTTTTATAGTAATTTTCGTCAAATCTTTCAATTTTTAGCAAATTTTTCTTTTTTTTTGTCTAATTTTTACAATTTTTTTGCGCTTTTGGAAAATCGAATTTCAGTATTGCCCTCTTCCCTAACCGAATCAATGGGAAAAAATAATTTTTGCCTCCCCCCCTCCGTCGCTAAATCCTAGATACGGGCCTGTTCGCTACATTAAAAAAACCGACCGATTCGGCATATTATCTTCGTATGGATAATCACCATGGTTGTAAAAGTCGATAGAATGGACAATTCTCAAGTATAGCACGAGCTTGTCAAGAACTTGCAATAATCGGTCGTCACGTTCGAATGGATGCTTGACGTCTTCTTCCGACTGGCTATGCAAGCCTAACAGTTCATCCTCTTCCGCGCTAACTTCTTCTACTAGATATTCTGTGATGCCTTTCAGGATTGGATTATGACTCTGAGTAATTGCTAGCTCTAGATTATGTAGCGGTCCTAAAATATTTTAACAATCAATTTACGGATGGGATAAAAAAGTAACAATGAATATATAGTATATTTAAAGCGACTACCAATTATGGTTACCTCGAATACAGGGTATGTTCCATAACAAAACCGCCATTTGGTCATTTTTTGGCGAAATTTTTCCCAAAAAAATTTTTTCTCCAAAATACTCATTAGGAAGAAATCGATTTCACGCATAAAAAACCTTTGAAAACGATTCACAGGCCATGAAATATACAATTTACGTTTTTTTTTCAGTAGAAATTCTTACTTGAAAATACGAAGATTGATGATATTTCATGGTCTGGGAGGCATTTTCAAAGGTTTTCGATTAACGCAACCGACTTCTCTCATAAAAATACCCCCTAAAGAATCATTTTGGAGAAGTTTTCGCCAAAAAATGTTCAAATGGCGGTTTTTTGGAACGCCCTGTACATAAAAGATCTATTCAACTTTAGCTAACAAAAGAAGCCAACTCAGATGAAAACACCTCATACCTTGTTTAACTTCATCATCAAAATAGAGTCCAGCACGGTGGTCATGCAATGCAATAAGTTTAGCAGCTTGGCGGAGATCATTTTGTGCAACCGGTTTATGTGAAGTTATGCCATTTACAACACGAACTCGTCGCCTCAAATCGCGATTTACCGAAGCTCCAAGATCATATTCGGCCACCTAAAAATTCATTCAACAAAAATAATGTATCATCAATACCAGTGGCTTCCCTCCCCCCAATCACAGCTTGTTTTTTATTTTAACTAAAGAGTTTCATCAAAAAATTTTTTCCTTCACCAAACCAAAACCCACTTTGTGTCGATGATCAATACTTACTCGGACACTTTTCAAGCTCCAGAAGATCTCTTTGATATTAACATCACGTCGATAGGTGACCCAGCCGCGTCGTGAAAACTTTTGATCTGGTAAAGGATCAGATATTCCTAAACGAAGAAAACCGGGATGTTGCTTACAAACCTAAAAAGTAAAAAAAGTCAGAATTTTATATTTAGGAACATTGAGAATCGATTAGGTATCTCCCACTGAACGTGAAAATTTTCGAAAAAAAATTTTTCATTTGGAATGTACCCTTCTGAGGGTAATTTTATGCAATGAATCAAAACTTCACATTTTCGAGACCTGAAAATCTTTCTCCCGAATCAAGAAAAGGCTATTTATATGACATATGATTTTGACAAGAATCTTTATATGAACTTGTGGTTCTCCTCGTTTCTTGAGCTGCTTGACGGCTAAGCGAAGCTTAAAGTCTCGTTGCTTCTTGGTTAGCGATGGTCTGATGTTCCAAATAAAAAATTTCATGTTCAGAGGGATACCTAATCGATACTAGTTCCGAAAATTGAATATACCGCTTCAATTTCTGCTATAGTTATAGTCGACGGTATAGTGCGGAAAAAAATACTGCAAGTCTTGTGAAGTGGTGGCCTTTTACGAGCTTTTTCATCATTCTTCGCTTCTACATTCACTTCGCCGTCTTCTGAAATCAATTTGTATAACAATAACGGCAAGTTATATAGGCTCTAGGACTTTTCACAACGAAAAGCCGACTTTTCATAACGGAATTTTGTAGTGTTCAACAAATCGCTTCAATATCGAGATTTTATTGAAATTAAGGAAACTTTTATTGAAATTTTTATTCGTTGTGAAAAGTCTGTTGTAAAAAGTTCGTTGTGAAAAGTCCTAGAGCCTTTATATACCTTTATTTTCTTGCAAATTAGCCGCATCGCTTTGTTCAACTTCTTTTGCGGTCACATCCGATGGTTGAGTATCGCCATTCGTTTCGGCTTTCACGATTTTTTCTTCGCTAAAAAATTCAAAAATGTTAAACAAATTTACGAAACCGGGCTTGCAAAAAAGAGTAGATAGCCTGAATTATTGTGGTAATTCGCAAAAATATAATCAATGAAAAAAGTGCATACCTCTTATTAGGTTCAGTTGGCGGATTAGCCTTTTTTAATTCCAAAACAGATTCATCATCCACTGGTTCATTTCTCATTTCCAGAATGTCTTCCTCTGTGCCACCTTCCAACTTTATCACCACTGAAAAAATGGAATCATAAAAAATTCGAAAGCTAGTTCACTTTTCATGATCCAGAAGTCAAATTTTTTTAAATCAGCCGAAAACAACCTATTAGTGATTTTTTGATCGAGAAACACATTGGGGATGTTATTTTTGCGTGAAAACCTATAGAAAATACTGAAAAACTTTATTTCTTGAATTAAAACTTCGTTTTTTGATATCAAAAACGAAGTTTTAATTCAAGAAATAAAGTTTTTCAGTATTTTTTATAGGTTTTCACGCAAAAATAACATCCCCAATGTGTTTCTCGATCAAAAAATCACTAATAGGTTGTTTTCGGCTGATTTTAAAAGAAAAAATTCGACTTTTAGTATGATAAATGAATACAATAAAGTGAACTAGTTCCAAAATTCGTTTTAGATCTTTAAATTTGTTTTTGACAGGCCCTCGACGGCTAAAACATATGGAGAAAGACACTTTCCAAATTTCGGCCGAAACAAAACAACCCCCGGCCCATAGGTATTCACGCACCCAAGAGGGCTAATCGATTTACGAGATTGTTTCTGCAAGAAATGACTTTCAGGCCTCAAATACGAAGTTAGCCATATGAAAATGGTTATAAAATAAAAAAATTGAAGGAAATTTAACAACTTCGTTAATTTTGAAAAATTTGTTAATTTTTTACCGAAATCAATTTAAAAAATTGGTTTTCGAGTCCCAGATACGAAGTTGGTACCTAATTTTTGCCCATTATGACGAAGTTAGGGAAGGTGACACCCTCCCATGGACAAGTATGCCCAGGTTCAGAGTTGCCATTTTCGCAGCAATTTGCTTTTTTCAGGCATTTTTGTTTTTTTTTCAATGCCGAAAAAAGCAATTTTCTCAATTTGAGAAAAATTCATAAAAATAATTTTGTTGACCAAAAATTTGTCAAAATCGAAAAATTTTAACCAAAAATACTTATTTTTGACTAAAAATTGTATTTTAGGATATTTTTTACTCAAAAATTCATTATTTTAGCTAATTTTTAATCATATTTTTGCTTTTTTCTGAGGTCTAGTTGCTTTTTTCAAAAATTTTAGATGGTAATCCTGCTCAGGTCCCCCCCTAATCTAAGCTACTGAACAGTTTATTATACCTGTATCCAAGAGTCGAATGATTTCCAATGCTGCATCATGATTTAATTTAATTCCGCCAATTGCTCCACTTTCAAATAATTCCGTAAATACATCCAAACGCTTTTGAAGAAAAGCTTGTTGTTCGTCTTTGCGCGCTTTCATTTCCTCAGGATGATATTTCAAGCGGAACCTAAATTTTAAATAAACTTAAAAAGAAATTCAAAGCTTGCCATTCTTCATCCTTATGAACATCAAAGAACTTCTGAATTTGCTGCCGCTTGAATTCGACCTTGTATTCGTTGTACTTGGTAATGGCCTCATCGTCGGAAATCGAATCATCCACAGTAGCTAAGAATTTTTTGAAAGTCAACATAACTGTGCCCGTGCCTTCGTCTTTCTTAATAAATTGTGGCTCATATGAATCACTAGCAGTACTAAAAAAATGTTAGTCAATAGTGCAAAATAAAGATAATTAACAAATTTTGGAGCTACTAACACAATAGGAGGGGGGATTTTGCTCAAAAAATTAAATTTTTTGAGAAAAATCGAATTTGTGTATGGGGTGGGACTCTCCAGGTCACGTTAGTACTCAATTTTATCTTCCAAATTTGCACCACGCTCCTGAAAAAAACTTACTCAAAACGTCCGCGTTTACCCGTCGGTTCATCATCACGTCGATTGGAAGTACGTTTCATACCAAAA
>OZJO01000626.1:0-12355 GCA_900406225.1 Acrobeloides nanus | reverse complement strand
GCGAGCCACGAAGCCCTAATGAAACGCGTAGGCTCTGAAAGTGTATCTAATCGTTGTCTGTGGGTTAATGAATTTTGACGGATGTGGACTTGACATTGATATAATATTGCATGCTTTTAAAAGTACAAATTGTGTTTTGTGTTGATATTTAAATATTTGGAACTAGTTCACTTGTTGGGAGACACTTATCATAGTAAAAAATCGAAATTTTTTCTTTTAAAATCTGCCGAAAACATCCTATAAGGGGTATTTTTAATCAAGAAACATTGATGATGTTATTTTTGCATGAAAATTAATATATAGTTCTGAAAATTTCATTTTTTGATATCAAAAAATTTATAAAAAAATAAAGTTTTCAGAATTATTTATTGATTTTTAAGCAAAAATAACATCATCAATGTGTTTCTCGCTTAAAAATACCCCTAATAGGATGCTTTCGACTGATTTTAAAAGAGAAAAAATTTCGCCTTTTTGTTCGTGATAAGTGCCTTCCAACAAGTGAACTAGCTCCAAATATTTTATTGTTTTGTTCCATTTTTGATATGGTATAAATAAATAAAATTATGTGTCTGTATTCTTGAAAAAAGCAAGAAAAAACAAAAAGCAAGAAAAATCTTGAAATTGTTTCATAAAACTGTTAAAAAAGTAAACTGCAGTTTTATGAAACAAATGAAATAAATCATTGGGCAAAACAATGTAGGAAACAAGATTGGGGGGGGGGGAGGGGGTAATTGAATAAAAATGAAAAATGTTTCGACTTGAATCCTCCTTCTTGTAATATTAATGGATAAGCTATAGTGTCCAAATTTTCGTCCCAATATGGAAGAGAAGTAGCGCTCGGGCGACCGACTCTATTTATTAAACAACAATAATTTTTATCAGGGGTCGAAATTTCTGGGAATTTTGACAAAAGTTCAGGGGATAGGAATTGTTGGCCGACAATAGTTCGGGGAATCGGCTTTGTGATTTTCGCATAAAAATCAAAGTTGATTCCCGAACTTTTGCTATCAACAACAATCCTTATTCCCGAGCTTTCATAGCCCCATCCTAATATGCTCTTTCTTAAACTCCCAAATTTAAAGCCTCACTTCCGAAACTTAAAATTACCTCCAAATCATCGATGTCCTCTTCTTTTTTCCTTCTTCAGCCATTTTGAAGTATCCACCTCTTGACGACAAATAGGACTTTGGTTGATACACTTGAAAAAAAGTGAAAATTGACAAACTTTTCACTTTTTTGTAACCTGTTAAATAGTTTTTTACTTTTTAATAATTTTATAAAGCAACATCAAATACATGTTAAGTAACAACATCAAATATATGATCGATAAAAAACCAAATGGAAACTAAATTATTCCACAATATATAAATTGATCAATTAAAAAAATTTCCATGTTTCTTTAACATTTCCATTTTTAAACAAATTTTTCGATCACCATATGAAAATTCGATACATCGACTCCCAAATGTTGATTCCCCGTCATCATTATGATAATGGAAATCAATGTTTCGATTTTGATATAGAATTTTAGTTACTAAAGAATGTAATGAAATATTTTATTTGATTGAATTTTGTTTCATTTGCAAAAGATAAAATAAAACATGCATTTCATTTTATTCAATTGGTTCAAAATAATAGGGATTCTTTACAATTTTTATTATTTTTTTTTATGATTGGTACCTCAGAAGGATTATGTCGTAAATTCGTTTGAGCCCAATTTTTAATTTCCAGTTCCCTTCTTGATAAAAAATTTGTATTAATTCTCTATTGTAATAATTTGAGTTATAGAATAATGTTAAGATAATAATATTTGGAGGGACCTCACGATGGTTTGACATACGATGCAAATTTGCATTAAAATTCTCGGAAGGATTTGATGTAATGCCGTATTCTATATTATTAAGTCCCTCTTTTTTAATGTAGCAACACAAGACCTTGTTTTGATGACTTTAACGATCTTTTCAAAATAGGTCAAGAGATCTCACTTTGATTTATATTTTTCATGCTTCTTTAGTTCATTCCATGTCTAAAATGATTTCTAACTTCCTTTTATAATTGAACCTTAGCCTCTGTGAACTTTGCTCAAAATTTTTGCACCCTTTTGCAGAGCTAAAAATTGATGAAAAAGCATATTTTCAATGTGAGGAGATTTTTAATTTATTACGGATAAATATTGGAGATTGTTATTTATGGTTTACCTTGTTAAACGATTGATAATTGTCTTGTAGCAGTAAAGTGTTTACATCGGTCATATACTCTTTTGGCTTGGTTAGATAGGTATTTAAAATTCTTCTTTTTACAGAACTCTGTAATAAAAATAAAATGGTTTTATAGTTTATAGTAAAACATTTACTTTGATATGATTCCAACAATAGATATGCTCAATATTTGGAAAAATGTTAATAAAATTGAATTCAGCTTCAGTTATAAAAACTATTCTAGCTTGTTCTAAAACGGGGTATTCATTAGTAATGTAACAAAAAACTTCTTTATGATTAAGTTTGAATTTATTTACGTTAAGTAAAAAGCCCAGTGGCACTATTGATTCATTTTCAAAAAATGGGTGTTTTATCAATAGAGTAGATAAGTAAAATGGTCCTAAATTATATTTGCTATTTTGTAATCTTGATGTGATCTCACCTAATTCGAAACATGTGGCATAATAGAATTCATATATTTTATTTCTATCTATTATGCTGTATAGTCCTATTATAGCCTTAAGCATTGATCTGTTAACACGGGGACTAACAACTCAGGAAGTGTATATTTATGAAATCTAATTGCTAAATATTCGAAAAAACGAAAGATTTTAAAAAGTCGAAAAAATTTAAAAATTCGAGTCTTTCGGTCGTCTAGCGGACTAATTAAAAAATAAATTAAAGACATATAATAGAGCAAGTCTGAAGGCCGTGCTCCAGAGTACGAGTAATAAATACAACTTCTTTTCTTATGTGCGCGAAGCGCTCGGTTTCCTGGTTCTAATAGCGCCAGTTTTCATCATAACAATGTGATTTAGAAAAATTTTTGCCCATTTTGTCCACGATTTTTAGCTAAATTACTTTTTGTGGTGATTTATTTCGCTTTAATTATTATTCATTTTTGAATAGTACTTCTGAATTTTCTTACAAAGGGTATTGTTGCCTTTAGATAAGCCATGGGGATTTTCTGCTATTTTCAATGCGTGAGCTGTATCCCCTATATAATGAAACGTAAAAAGTATTTTCTTTTGATCACGACTATCAATGTACTTGATTAAAATGTTTGTTACATGATTGAGCAACATATGCCAATTTAAGTATGCTCAAATGATTTTTTAGAAGATTGACTTTTCCTATCCGATTTTACTTCCATGACCGGACAATTGAACGCTGAATACCATTTTTTCAAGTGTGGTTTCCTCGTACTTTAGAAAATCTATGAATTTTACCATGTTCGTTGCGCAGATTACCTTTTTAGGCCGAGCTTGTAGTTTTTTGTTCTTCGGGAGCGGAAGACATGGCTCGATAATGTTCTCTTAAAATAATAAATACAGATTCTTCAACAGGACTAATTATCACTGACGGCATTACAAGATCATCGTTAGGACGGGCTGAATCATTGTCAATTTCAGAAGGCAAAGAGAATTCTGAAATTTCTTCAGTAGCTTCCAGCGTAGGCTAAAAATATCTTATTAAATAAAGAAATCATCTGAACCTGACAGATTGATTTGTCAGACTTCAGATTTGTCATAATATGTCGAAAAATTGCTTTTTTTATTGTCGAAAATTTATTTTTTTGTCTCCAAAAATTTCTGAAAAAAGATGTTCGTCTGAGGAAAGAATCTCCATTACTTTTTATGCACCCACTCAACTTGTATCGCCAACGGCCCCGAATTTTAGGCGAACATTTTTTGGTCCATCTTCTTTGGTCCATACAAGGGTTAAAAATGAAATCTTGATGGCTAAAAGGAGAAAAAACGGAAAACCATATTTTTTACTAAAAACAAAAAAGCATAACTTACAACAATTGCAGCTTTGGCTATAGTTTCCAGCGAGGAATAATAGTGGAAGTGGACGGTATAGTTTTCTCCTTCCATATCATCAGGAGAGTAGATATCATAGACCATTTTTGAAATAATATCAACAATCCTACCTATAAAAATTCAAGAAATGGAAAAAACAATGAAAATTCACGAAAAATAATATTACTTGGACATATCTTTCCAATGAAGCAGGAAAAGCCCTTCCTCAAAGCTCATCTCAGGAGGGGCGCAGTGCCAGCCTGATGTCCGATTAGTGCGATATGACATCTCATAGGCATGAGGCAATATTCCTTGCATAGCTCAGGTGCAGCAACGTGGTATATAGCACCACATTGGAGCACGAAAACGGAAAAAGTAGCCAAGAAAACCAAAAACAAGCATAATTTCTAAAAATCATAATAAAATCAACTTTATACAAATCGATTAGCCAAAATGAAGAAAAGATCAACTAAACCAATTCTTTGAAAAGAAGAAGCTAAAAAGAATGAGCAAATCGAAAGCCGCCGTTCGATCGGAGATCATGAATCATTACATATTCTAAAAAATAAATGTTTTTTGTCTCTATTAATTTAAAAAATAGCATTTAAATTGATATGATTTTTTGTGATTTTGGGGGACCGTACTATCGAGAATCCACTGTACTAACATGGGTTTTAAAAATAAAAGAGAAAAATGAAGAATTTTTAAACGACAAAATTCATTTTTTGTCAAAAAAACTGATTTTGAGCAAACATTAAAATTTAGAGCTAACGTTCCTTGTCTAAAATTTTTCCTAAAGCAAAAATTGTCTTGTCAAGGGAATAATAATTTAATGATATGCAAAAAAAATAGAAGAAAAAAAGATAAAATTGCTTTAAGCAAAATAAAAAGCTTAAGTGAAAATCAATAAAAGAAAAAAATAAACCTAAACTTTACATAAAAGTCTTTTTTTATTTATTGATTTTTCTAACTCTATATACTTTTTTTAGTTATTAATTATCAACAAAATGGCCGGATAAGTGCCGAAACCAGCCAAGTATGTTCCGTCTTATGTATTCAGTGCCCCGTAGCTAAGGCATTGGTTCGCAATATACATCAATTTTTGCAAAATTTTGTCACTAAAAATTGTTAAATTTTTTAACTAAACTTCAAAAAATTTTTCACTAAAAAAGATTTGATAAAAAATTATTATTAACATTTTTTTCTTTTATATTTTGCCAAATCGGACAGTCTGGAAATCAGCCAAATATATGCCTTTTTTCAATGTTGCTTGGGAATCAAAGTATATTTAGCTAGTCGTTTCAAACTCATTGTTGATAAGCAAAATTATTGATAACAAATGAACAAAACAAATACAATCACTTCTTCAACAGTCATATAAGGATCTAAAAGATAAAATGGTAATTATTTATAATATTTATCATTAGCTCACTTTGCGTTAGTGATAATTTTTTTAATATCACCTGAGTGTTCGCGCGCTAGTGATATAAATAAAATTATAAAATTTAATAATATATAATTACATTAAATATAGATACCCAAACCGAGTCATCTCATTTTCGTATTCCTAAGAAACCAAGATCTATAGAAACTAGTAGAGTCATAGTGCAACATTGGAAACCCGAGAAATCTAAGGGCATCGCTAAACCGCAAACTCCAGAGGTACATCATAAAAAATGATAACCCAACAAACGCAAGCTTTGCATATTCATTTTTGACTTCCTCAAGTAGACCCAATTTACGTCAACACGTAAAATGTCATTATTAATGGAAAAGTCAACCCCAATAGTCTTCATGGAATATGAACTTTCTTATGCAATCAAAGAAGACAAGTGGAATCACAAAATGGAAGTTCTTCATTCTAACGTTATTATGTCAGTCAAAGAATTTGGTAAAGCCGATCACTTCAAAGAAGGAAAGCATTTTAGTTTGTCTAGTTTTGGGATAAAATTATTTTTGCCAAAACTTTTCAAACAATATCAATGTATTTGTTTTTTGTAATTTTCAATTTGATTAAATATTTAAAAAATATTATATTATGTTAAATATTTTTGTATTGAATAAATATTTGTATTATAAAATTTATTATAAAAATTTACACCTTCAAAATAAATATTTATTACAAGACATATTGAATAGTATTCTAAGTTATAGGGATAGAAGATTTTTGTCAATATAATTCTCTATATAAGAAAAAAGTACTGAACTCGAGGAAAACTACTTTTGAATAAAACAAAAAATGTTCAGTTTTTTGTACTACATTGGGGTAAACTATACGGTTCATAAATTGACCAATTAATTTTTATTAATTCAGTTTTCTACTATGGGGAACACGATGGCGGTATTATTTTTAACAATTCTGCTTGAAAATTAAAAAATGAGGAGGGTTAACCGTTAAAAACTCAAATCCATGTGAATGTCAACAATGTATCCAAATTGGCTAATTTTTTCTCCCCTGTAGTTGTTACTATATGACACGATGGCGATAAGAATTGGGCTAGGGGTAAATATTTTTTTATGAATTTACTTCTTAAAAAGAACTCTCTTTAGGAGTACAGGTCTAATGTGCATAAAATTTTTGGTACATAAATTTAAAAAAAATAAAATTTGTTGATAAATTAGGATTGTTACCCCTTAAAAATTGAAATATATCAAATCTTAACATTGTCACCAAATCTGTTAACTTTTTCTACTCTGGTGGTCTCTAGGAACGTCCACAAATATTTTTACGAGAAACTCGACTGCTGTGGAAGTTACTACAGCCCTCTGATGGATTTTTATTGTATATTTACACGAAAACTCCAATCGGTCTTTTTAAGCGAAACTCATGTTTTCGTATCAATATTAAGATTTTTTTGAAAAATGGGGGTCTCAAAGACGTATCCAAAGTTTAAAATGTTGATATTTCGCTATAAGACTCGGTTTTTTATAAAATTTTCGACGTTCCTAGGATTTTTCTAGGCGTTGAACACGAATCCGCCGTTATTTTTTGTCCTAGACCTCGGGAATGTGGTCAAAAAAAGGCTTACAAAGAGGTATCCCATACGAGGTAAAAACCCTCTTTATGGAGTTTTAACCTCTTATGGGGTTAAAAAACTTTAACTTTGACTGGCAGCAATATGCTCGAATAAGCGTGTAGATTATCTCATAAAACACAAACTACAATGTTTTATAAAAATAGAAAATTTTACAAAGGAAAAAATAAAATTGTAACTTTTTTCATAAAGAATTTGCAATCGTTTGAGCATCATAACAAAAATGGATGTTATTTTAAAATATATGCTCTACTGTCATATAAATCATAGATCGTTTGCTGCCTTTAATCAAAATAATCTCAATATTTCCCAAGCTTGGAGGACTTTGGCATTTATAGTAGACAACTCAACAAAAGCATTCATAGCTGTCTTCCGACCAAGAGAAAAACTATTAAACTCGTTTTAACTATTTTACAGCCATCTAAAAAACGAAAAATAATATTGACAAAAATGTTATTATATATAAAATTTCGATTTTTAAAATTATCTTAAAAACTTTTTTCATGATCTTTAATTTTGTTTTTTTAATATTTCCTTACCTTCTATTTTTATTATTCTACGCATAGTCTTCATAATTCTTTTTGTAATTTTTCGGTTCCTGACTTAAAGAAACGCTTAGTATGAATTAGAAAAAATCAAAGCCGAAAAAATAACAATATTGTTGTAAAAAACAACCTACCATCAAATGTCAAATCATTGGGTTTGGCTAAAATTTCATCGATTACAATATTCATTAAGCATTTTTAATCATTTGGATAATGTTTTGTTTTCTTTTTTCTTAAGTCACTATGTATTTAAATCCATTATTGAAGCTTATTATTGTATGTATTGCGGCCACAAGATCACTCATTGCCAAATTAGCCGATTCAATCGCTATTATGGAACTCGGCAGAAGCTATCCAACACTATTGCACTTGACTTAACTCTACAGGCCAACATGTTACAACGGGTCTTGTCAGAGTATCAGGCACAATAAAAATGCGGCAACACGTTTTTTATAAATTTTACAAATTAACGGCAACTCTAAAGAAAAGTCAATTAAATTTTGAACCGATTTTTATTATAGTTTTGGAAAAAATCCTACTTTGCACAAAATTTTAGCGAAATTTGGAGATTTACGTTTCGATTAATATGATTTTTCATTCAATCTTTTTATTTAAACATAGTGTTTCAAATTTTCGAAACAATCTTTATTATTTTGAGGGTTTCTCATAAGCTTATATTATCTATTTAGAAAATGTGGTATCAACTATGAGTAAGAATATTATTTAAAAAGGGAGAATACTCAAAGGAGTAAAATTTTTATCTTAGATCATTCCAATGCCCAAGTCAATGCCAAATCCAATTCCAAGGCCAGTTCCACAATATTAATGGCCATAAACCCCATCGGAAAATGTTCTGTATGTATATGTACAAAAATTTTATAAAGCCCATCAGCCAAAAATAAGTTTATGAAGATATAGAAAAATATCTTAGGAAATTAAATTTAACAATGAGTAGTGGAAGAATTTCAGTCATCAACAATGCTAGGCAATCATTCCAATCCTCAGTTGCTGGTTTCTCTGATTTCTGATACCTTTTTCTGATAGGACTTATAGAACCCGAGAGCCGTTTTAATGACACCTTGTTGAAATCCATGTGCGTCCTAGAAAAAATTGCTGTACAGCCAAACCCAATACATAGACCTAGTGATTTTTTTCACAAAAANATGATTTTAATACAAGAAATCAATTCTGAGAACTTTTTGAAAATTGTGCACTCCAATGGTCGATTATTACAGAAACCGTGTTTTAATATCTACACTAAAACAAAAAACATGCAATTAAAAAAATCAATAGTTATAAAAAAAATTTATTTCAGTGGGTTACAAAAAATTTATTCTAGTGTTGAACTCTTATATTTCAAGTGTTTCCTAGATTTTTGAACTCTTATTTCAAGTGTTTAATAAATTTAAGAATGACTTGAACGCGCAAAAACAAAACAAACATCTTTTTCCTTACGCTGTTTTGTCCAATGATTTATTTCATTTGTTTCATAAAACTGCGAAGCAGTTTTCCTATTTTTTTAACAGATTTTACCAGCGTTATGAAATAATCCAGTTTTTAGTATTGTAATAATTTCTCCATCGCTGACGATTTTAAGTTATTAAGAGTATAAATAGTTTTAGACCTTTGAAGGGATTTTCTTTTTACTACTAACAAATGAAAAGCTTGTTGCCGAGAATAAATATGCGAATTTTTGAGCACGATATATCTTAATCGACAAAATTGCTATCATTGAAGTTAACTAGGATTGGATCTCAATCTCAAATTGAGATCTTAATTTTTTAATCTCAAAAAATGGGATTTTTTGTGATTTTGAGATCTCAATCTCAAATAAAAAGCACAAAACTTGAAACACAAAGTTGATAGAAATTTCCAGTTAAATTGTATTTGCGAGGAAAAAAACACTTTCCCTTTGGTCCATCTTTTTAAACAAATTTTCTGAAATTTTTAAAAATAAGGGATCCTCATAGTGGCGTAACCAAGGGGGCAGATGCCTCTTTAATGGAAAAAATGGAAATTTTTTATAATGTTCCTCTCTTATATTTTTGCCTAAAATTTTTGAAATTTTTTCAAAAGTCTTAATGTTCCCTACTACAATTTTTCATCAAAATTGATCAAAATTTCTCATTTTTTCAACGAAAATGTCCAAAATCTGCTATTTTTCACCAAAATTTTCTGGGCATACTCAGCTTAAAAACAAACATTTAATAAACAATTTTTCGCCTGCGGCGCAGCTTTTTTGTTTTGACAAAAGGATTTCACAACAATTTTCATTTTTCAACAAAAAGGTCTTAATTTTTTAACCTTACTTTTCTGAGCATTTTCAGCTTAAACAAGCATCTTACAAATAATTTTTACCTGCGGATCTGGTTTTTGATTAAAATTGAGGATTTTGAATTAAAATTTTCATCGAAAATTGAAAATTTTGGTTCATTTTTAGCTTAAAAAATAGTGTTATATTTTGAAAATTTTTGCGCCAACAGGCGCAAAAATGCTCAGAAAAGTAAGGTTAAAAAATTAAGACCTTTCACGATTTTTGGTCAAAAATCGACTTTTTGATCCCTCAGATGATTTTTCCCGGGCAAGCGATGTTCTAAAAAGTTGTTCCTCATAAAATTTGGCGGCGAAATGACACCTCGCGGTCGATTTTAATATGTGTAGAAAAAAGTTATGGTCGTTTTTATGCGATTGTATGTGAACTTCAATGGAAAATAGGGCGCTTTTTAAAATCAAAAATCGAGTTTTTGACCCCCAAAATGATTTCTTAGAAAAAAAGCTTGACGTCATCTTCTTCAGGCCATTTTTCTGAGCTTATTAAAAAAAATTTTTTTAAATATGTGTAGATTTTTGTGAATTTGTCTGAGAGAAGAATCATCAAATGTCGCTTACTCGTTTTTTGGCCTTTTTCTATGCTCATTAGTGGGATACTCTACAAGCGCCTATCTTTAGAAAGCTCTTGGCCTGAAAAAATTCTCAAGTGAAAAAAATTTTCTAGCCTTGTTTGCTAAAAGTTATAACTTAAAAAACGCTAAAAATGGGCGTAGGAATCCCCAAAAACAAAACAAACATACGAATCCCCAGGGGGATGCGTTAAATTCCCTGTTTTTCGCACTTGTCGGCGCAAAAATATTTTTCTGAAAAACACTCATTTTCAAGAAAAATTGCTTAGAATGTGAGAAAATTTTGTTGAAATATTTGATACAATGCAATCCAGGCGAATTTTTTTGTTGGGGTGTGCTTCCGATTAATGTTTTACTACCTCTAAAAGTTGGAGGCTTGGCACTGGAGAATATCGGCGCCATCACGGAACAACTTTGTAGAGTATCACTTCCCGGGAAAATATATTTAAGCGGTCAAAAATCGATTTTTTCGCTAAAAAGCCCACTTTTCATAGAAATTAGCATAAAATTGACTATAACTTTTTTCTACACAGTCAAATTTCGGCCGCAAGGTACCATTTCGCCGCCAAATTTTATGAGGAACAACTTTGTAGAACATCACTTTCCGGGAAAATTCATCTAAGCGGTCACAAATCGACTTTTCGATAAAAAAACTCACTTTTAATAGAAAATATCCCTGAATCATTCGATTCAGCATATAGGGATCCACAAATTCAAATTGAAAAATTCGGATTCCTCATAGCCGAAAACCCCCGAGCACAAAACATTGGCCCGTTTGGCGACGTTTTAGAGTATTTTTGAAAATATCCCTGAATCAGGGTCAAGTATAGGGACCCACAAGTCCGACACAAGATAATTGGCAAAATTTTAAAGGCTTTTGCCAATTATCTTGTGCCAGATAAAAGCTAGTGATTTAATTTTTTTAATTTTCACTTTTGTATGCTCACTTGATTTCTGTATCCCACTTGACGAATATGCTTCAGTAGTCATTTTCTTTAAAAGTTCAGAATTTGACTTCAGGGGCGTTGAAAAATTCCTTCGGAGCCTGATTTTTGACCCTAATGCACTCGTGGCTGACCTTATTTTATTTTTAAAATTAGTTTTATAATAGTGCTACAGCCCATGGAGCAATAAAGGTGTCATTTTCTCAAAAATCGTCATTTAGACCCTTTTGTTGTTTTTATCATAACTTTTTTTCTACTGAAGCGTTTTCTACAATTTAAAGCAGTTTTCATTGCATTTGTTCCCCTTTTTAACCGCACCTCGATCATGATCCTAGAATTTATAGTTTTTGAGAAAAAATCACTTTCTTTCTATTAATAACGCCTTTTGATCCCTCAAAAATTCACTTTTTAGGCTCTAGCTCGAAATTTTCTTACTAATCGAGCTCCGTTTGCACATAAAAATAAACTAAATTCCTACCCGACATCCCTGACCAAATCAGAAGCAAAAAATGTAAAAATCGCTAACAAAGTAGGAGGTAAAAAAAATTGAAAATTCTTTAGATTAGCGAAATTTGCCATAGTTTATATAAAGTCGGGAAATTCATGAAAAATTGAGCATTTTTTTACAGTAAATTCTGAATCGTTATTGTTGTCAAGATAATCGCGTTTGAAGTTGGCGATTTTCGAGTTACAATTTTGAATTTGAATTACCCGCAAAGACCCTGATTTTCAATTTTCATTTTTTTCAAAAACTACAAAGGCTTGGGACTTAGTTTTTGTATTGTTGAAAAGAACAACTATGGTCAATAAAAACGTGCTTTAAATTGTAATAAACGCATTTATAGAAAAAAAAGTTATGATAGAAATACTAAAATGGTCCGGATGATGATTTTTGCCAAATATGATCATCAATTTTTCCACAAGTATAAAT
>OZJO01000625.1:27007-41504 GCA_900406225.1 Acrobeloides nanus | reverse complement strand
AAATATCAATAGTTTAAAAATAAGAATACAGCTTTTAGGGCCCAATTTTTTAAAAAGTTTGAGTATTGACACGAAAACATGAGTTACGCTCAAAAAGACTGATTGGATCGTATTCATCATACATTCTTGTTTACTACTGAAAAAAATTTCATCGAAAACGAGCGAAAAATGCTGATTTTAGATGGATTTTTTGAGCCGCAACAACTTATGCTACAACCCAATAAAATGAATGGTTAATCATAAAGAAGCATTATAGAGTTGTCACATTCTAAAAGTCGAACAATTTTTGCCATTTGGCCTTCGTGTTTCTCATATAAAAAGAGATTAAAAAATCACTATTTCAACATGTGTTACGAAAAAAAATTTTCTTAGTCCAAATGGCCCTAAATTGCACACCCCCTTTAAAATTTTTGTATGTATCTCTGCATTTCATCAGTTCTTTGGGGGAGGGTAGGGCCCCATTCTATCGTCAAGCTTTATTTTATAGTCTATAATTTCCCTCAAAAGTCGCAAGGGGGGCAGGTGTGGCCCCTAGAGTTTGTAGTCTCTAGCTGCTTAAATAACAGCTGTTGCTGTTCTTCCTTGGCCTTTAGCTGCTTGTTAAATAGTCTCATGTTATGCTAGTCTAATAAATGGTTGCTTTATATTTTCCTCATAAACATCACACACTATATTGGGCTAGCCAATAACAGGGGCCACAATGCGTAGGTGAGGGAATTCCAATTGGCAACCCCTGCCCAAAACCGACTATATAGGAGTTTTTCTAAGCGGAAAATCGATTATACGTTTTCAAGATTCGGCACATGGAGGAATCGATTGCTAAGCAATGCGCGCAATCGATTCCTTCATAGAAACCCCTATTGGATTATTTTGATGCAAATTAAAAAATTTGGAAAAATCGCAAAAGTGCTCTTTTTTGGACACTCTGTAAATGTGTCATATTTTTCCTAAATTCAAATTTTTACCTTGACATATTTTTCATCTTTTTCAAAAATTCTTTTACAGTCATAATTCTTAACCACTGCAGGTTTTATAAATGCCTTATGTATCGACTTGTTTTCACCAAATTCTCCATTAAATTGATACCATATATTATCCACCTTAACCCTAGGGCATATTATCGGCTTATCATTTTCTCCAAAATTATCAACTGTAAAAGCATGACCATTTATATGCTTCAAGTGAAAACCAAAACATAATACTAATAGAATAATCAATACAGCTATGATCATATAGAAAATCCTGTCAATTCCCAAAGTTTTCATCCGGGTTTTATAATTAATAAGTTTGTTATTAAATCGATTTCTCATGGCTATGCTATAATAAAAAATAAAGATAGTGCACATAAAGATTGATAATATATTGTCGTCTAGGTAACATATAATGCAGGTATGCTTTAATTAATGTCATGGAAAGAAAGTTACAGGGTGGCTTAAAAATGAGAATTTTGAGCAATTTTTTCAAAAATTTTCAAGTTTTTAAAGGGAGAGTCCAACTAGGTAGAAAAATTTTTTAACAAGTAACCTCCTAGGGGTAATTCTATGCGAGGAATCGATTGCGCGCATTCCCGAACCTTTAAAACGCTTCCTTGACCCTGATTTAGAGAAAAAGATGTATGTATTGAAGATCGAAAAATTTTGAAATTTCTCCCTCAAAATCATATTTCTGGGGGTAATTTCATGCGGAGAATCGATTGCGCGCATTCCCGAACTTGAAAACGCTTCCCTGACCCTAATTCAGGGAAATTAGTACATGTTGGATTTTCGCTTCAATACACACTCTTATTTTCCTGAATCAGGGTCAGGGAAGCGTTTTCAAGCTTCGAGAATGCGTGCAATCGATTCCCCGCATGAAATTACCCCCAGAAATATGATTTGAGGAAGAAATTTCAAAATTATTCGATCTTCGCAAGGAAGCGTTTTCAAGGTTCGCAATCGATTCCCCGCATAAAATTACCCCTAGGAGGTCACTTGTTAAAAAAATTTTTTTAATTTTCTACCCGGCCCTAAGTTGCACTCCCCCTTTAATTTTTACTAAAATAACCCTATAGGGGTTTTCTATACAAGAAATGATTCGCGCATTGCCAAACCGTAAAAACGCTTCCCTCATCCTGAATTAGCCTATTTTTGNGATTTTCCGCGCAAACTTGATTGATTTCCAAAAATTTTCTTAAATGAGAAAATCCTGTATTGTCTCGATTGACTTTTTCGCTTTCGGCTCGAAAATATTTTTCATTATCTCCACACATCACGGAATATTCAAAGAGGAGTTTAAAAAAAACAGTCAAATTGATTGGATTTTGCGAGGATCTTCAAATAGTCAGACTAAGGGCATAATTCGGAATCCAAAAAGAAAAGCATCCGATTACTGGAATATTGGAAATATGTCCAGTAATCAAAATCCTGTTGGACATATAGATTGACAAGTTTATATTTATAGAGGGGCGGAGAAGTCCTGGTAAAGGATGTACTACAGGGATGCCAAATCAAAAAAATAAAAATAAGGACAACTCAAGGACTTTTTTGAGACAACAATCTCAAAAAATAAGATTTCTCAGCCAAAAATAAGGACGATTAAAAAAATCTAATTTTAATAGAAATTTTTATTTTTCCGGACAAGAAAAAATAAATCAAATTAACCAGATTGATATTTTTCTCGACTTGAAACTTTCTTTAATAGTTCACAATCTTTTAGAATCAACTGATACATTTCCGAACAATCAACATCAAAATTTACCTGCTGGCGCTTCGTCCGTTCTACTGTTTGAACCATCGTCTCAAGAATCTCCGATACCTGTTCATGTTGCAACGTAAAGACTTGCTGGCCAATGCATGCTGAGTACCCATACAACAGAAAAATGTCCTGTATAAGTTTGAAAAGCAAATTTTCTGTGACCAGAGATGTCAAAAAATAGAAAAAAGATTTCTACTTTCGATTTCTATTCCTAAATTTATTTTCAAAACGTTTCGATTCCTATTCCCAAAAATAGAAACATTTCTATTTTTCATAAGAAAAAATAGGCCAATACAAGGTCAATGAAGCGTTTTCAAGGTTCGGAAATGAGCGCAATCGATTCTTAGCATAGAAAACCCCCTATAGAACTATTTTGGTGAAAATTAAAAAACTTTAAAAATTTTGAAAAAATCCACTTTTTTAGAGCACCCTATAAACGTTTCTATTCCTATTCCTAAGAATGGAAACGTTTCGATTCCTGTAAAAGAATAGGAATACTTTTACATCCCAGTCCGTGACCATGGTCATATAAACAAGAACTCTCAAACCAAACAAAAAAACTGCCCAATATCAAAACGATTGCCTGAAAATTTGGCATCTTACCAAGCGAATGCCAGAATTGTTCGGTCACTCGTACGTTCCCGTTTGCCGTTCGGTGGCAGCTCGCAGTAATAATCAAAGCTTATATATCGAGTGAATGTTCATAATCGGAATCGATTTTTAGCTTTTTTGTCTTCAATTTAAAGGACTATTCTACTTAGAAAAAAAACTGTCATTTTTGTTGTTATTCTGAGAGTTCATTAAAAAATGGAGCATTTTTGTTTTAACAGTAAATTCTGAATCGCTCTCGTTGACGAAATAATTGCGTGTGAAATTCATTGTGAATTTGATTTTCAAGTACATGTTTTCGTTGTAATACACACAACTTTTTATATTTTGTGCATAAAATCGCCAAGTTAATGCACAAATATCTTTCTTACACTAAAATCATATGTGAGCGTAGTGGAGAGTGGTCAAAATTGTCTTTGAATAGTGCGAGAGGTCTAGATAATACATAGGCAAGGGAGGGGGACAGTCGGATCCAACCAACTTACTCTAATGGGCTAAAATTAGGAGGGACCTCTCAAAATTGAGGAATTTCTCTTTTTTTCCTAATGGTCCCTCTTATGTTTTTGCCAAAAATTTTAAAAGTAAGATTTTTCACCAAAAATGACCAAAATTTTGAGAGATTATAATTATTCAAAAAAAATTCAGATACTTCGCAAATTTACGAAAAAGGTCTTAGACAACCTCGCAAATGTTTGATTGTCGGGACCCCTCGTATGGTCTAGATTCCTGTCTCCCAAAGTGCGAAGCGGGGGTCTAGAAAAACCATCGACCAAAAAAGGTCGCAAAATTGCCATTTTTGTTCAAAAATGGCTGACGACCAAAAAAAGGTCGAAGAAAAAAACTGAAACCAAAAAAGGTCGCCAAAAATTACGGGGGGGTCTGGTCCTTCAAATGCGGGGAGACGGGGCCAATATAATGACCCCGCCCACGTATGCGTAAATTGGTATTAGGGTGGAATTTACCTTACCTAGGATTTAATTCACGGATTTTCTTCCCTGATTTTAACTTTCAGAATATCAATAAAAATCGGAAACTTTTTTCCATGTAGAGTATACCTTTTAAAGGAATTTTTTAGAGTTAATCTCATTTCAAAATACTCTTACAAGTGGCCTTATTACTTAAACCTATCCTATTTTCATGAATTTCTTCAAAAAAGTTGTCGGAATGTCAGAAGGTGAACAATCGAATAAAGCTGAATCTCAAGAGAAGGAGGCAAATTCTACTCCTCTCGAAACAAGTGAGAAAATCTCAGATTCTAATACAGAGGAAAAGAAAGCGGATGAAGATAGTCATAAAATTGAGGAGAAAAACGAAACTCAAAAAGATGATAAGCCTCAAGAAAAAATAGAGGAAAAAACTGAAACAGAAACTACGACGCAAGAATCACATAGAGAAGAAACTCCAAAGCTTCCAGATTCAGAAACAACTACTACAAGTCCTGAATCGGAATCAAAACAAGAAGAGTCAACAGAGAAAGATAAGCCACAACCGGTAGAAGTAAAAGTTGAAGAGACTAATAAAGAGGAGCAAAAATCACCAGAAGATTCTCCAGTTAAAGAAACAGCTCAACAAGAGTCAGAACAAATCGAAAAAACTGAGCAAAATAAGAATGGAGGATCCGCAGATGAAGTTACGGAAGTAAGAAAATTATTAAAACTAAAATTCAAAAAAAGAGAATGATAATGGTCCCATTGTGACTTTTACTCAAAATTTCCTTTTTTTCAACAATTATGCTTTAAAAGAAGTAAATTCATGTTACAAAAATAACAATAAAATTCAAAAACAAGTTAAACTGCAGAGGGGCTTAAATAAAAAATTTACAATACAGGGTGTCTCAAAATAAAGGGAACATCTAAAATTTTATTGAAAACATAACAAAAATAGCTTCTGCTGTCAACTTCTGGCGCGTCTTGAACTTGAATGGTTTCAGGCCAAGATCTTTACGAAGAATCCTATGGTAGAATCTTTCGAAATTCCGTTTTTTGGCCAGCTTTCGCGTTGAGTTTCTTTTGGTCGTTAGATTTTGATTGATCATTACTCGGGCTCTTCGACTGTTTGCTGGGGCCCTCGATGTTCTTTTTCTACCTGTTCCTGGTTTATCTTCATTGATTTCGGTTTCTTCGTATCGCTTAATATCTTTGAACACTTTTGTCAACGGAATATCCAGAAGCCTTGAAGTTTCTCGTTTCGAAATACCTCTTTGATGCATTCTAATAATAACAGGCCTTAATTCCTTCATTTTTAACTAAAAAAGAGATAAGAGACGCTTTAAAAAAGAAGGAAATCATGCGTAAAAATTTCCAGGTGTTCCTTTTATTTTGAGACACCCTCTGTATTATATTTTTGATGAAATAAAACGATTTTCTCGATAAACTTTCAAAAAAGCTTCTAAAATGGCATCGAAAAGGCGACAAAATTTACAACATTTTTCGATGCCATTTTTGGGGTTTTTTGAAGTTTATCGAAAAAATCGGGTTTCATTGCACATGTGCCGTACAATCGATTTTGTACCGTTCTTTAACCGTCCAATCAAAATTTTTACCGTCCAATCAATTTTTTAACCATCCAAACAATATATTTATACACCAAATATGTTGGCTTAGACCACGGTTAGGGCCTCCACTAATTCAAATGGAAGCACCAATTGTAGCACTAATTGCACTCTCGGCGTCGAGACGGTCTTATTCTTCAGGGTCAACGAATTTTCGAATGTGGTCTTCAGCAAATTTATAGCCCATCAAAAGGTGAATAAAATTGCAAAAGACCACATTCGAAAATTCGTTGACCCTGAAAAGTTATTCTCGCTTGAAATTTTGCGTCTCGACGCATCTCGACGTCGAGACGAGCACTAATTGCAATTAGTGCTCCCCCAATTTGCAATTAGTGTAGTTATTTGTGCAGTCTCGACGATTTCGAGACGAATTAGTGGAGGCCCTTAGGGCCGTCCAATCCACTAATTCGCTCGGAAATTTTTGACTTCACTAATTTATCACTAATTCCGTTCGGACACATCACTCATAGACGTTCGGACGCGTTCAGAAACGTTCTGACGCGTTCGGAAATGTTCAGACGAGTGCCTGAACGCGTCCGAACGCAATTAGTGAAGTTACTAGTGAACTAAAGTCCGTTCGGGAGCCGTCCGAACGTATTAGTGGCGGCCCTTAAAGACTCTATTGGACGGCACATGTGTAATAGAACCGAAAATCGTTCTATTTCATCAAAATATGGTTAATGACGAATTTTTTAAGACCAAGATCACAGGATTTGGCAATTGCAGCGCGGAGCCTATAAGTTTTGAAGTTGATGATCAAATTTAATGAAAACTTTCACAAAAATTGTCTGAACTGCAATATAGTTTGAATATTGAAACGAAAATCGATTAAATTTGAATTTTCAAAAATCCTCAACCCGGCATTTCCGAAAAACAACCTTTACTCCTATGTTTTTTTTCTAAAACGTTTATCCCAACATTTTCTGTTGGGATATTTTAAAACGATATTTTTCGCAATTTTATCTTGTGTTTGTTTATGAAAATCTGTCTCGAAACGAAGCTCAAAATTTTTGGCTTTTTATCCTTTTTTTATCCACGTGGCGCTTAAAAATAATGAAAAAAATTCAAGCGCTGTTTTTTTATGAAATCAAAAATATAACCAGATAGTACTGGGGGTAGCGTTAAACTTTTTTCATATAAATATCAATTATTTTTCTCTTTATCAAGTAACCATAAATTTTAGCGTAAATCTAACGAAACAATGACTTCTGGTGAAAATCAAAACGAAGACGGTAATTGGGGCGAAACACCCTTGTCTCAAAATAATTCATTCGAAGGAGAAGAAGGCGTTGACGCTGAAGAACAAGCTAACGAGCCAATTGTGCGTCAAGAAGTGAGGATTTAGGCTTTTGTGAGATAAAATTTAAAAAAAAAATTCATTTTTTATCTAAATCTCAACAATTTTACACCTATGTTCAACCAATTTTTCAAATTTTGTTATAAAATTTTGAATTTTCAAGAAGCTTTTTAAACCAATTTTTCCGCACTTTTATACCGTTAATAATACACCATTTTTAGTCCAAAGATGAAGATAAAGACGATGATGAGAAAGTGGATAGTCCGGCATATATTCCACGAAAGGGAAATTTTTATTTGCACGACATGCGCACCGCTTTGGACGAAGCTGTGGAAGAAACTAAAGACAGTAAAACTGACAAACCGAGCCGCGCTGATCGTAAATGGGAACACGACTTGTAAGTTCTAATTTGGCCGTAGACAGGAAAAATAAACAATTTTGGACTCGAAAATAGACTTCTGGCTCCGTTTTAGTCCTAAAAAACATCTTTTTGGCAAAATGGCCAAAATATTGGTTTCTTAATACTCAATGATTGATTGAGTCTCAATCAACCGATTTTTCAGATTCGATTCAAGCAATCAACGTCCGAAATCGACGCAAGAACTGGTTCGCAGATACGGTCGTAACATTCGTGAATCCACTAGTCCGCCAACAGCTGAAGAAGTGGGCAATCGTCCAACTCAAGGCAATCCAAGAGAACCAACGGCACCAAGGCATGAGAAGAAAGACAGCTACGAGCGCCGAGAGCCCTACAAATCGTTTTCTCAGACCAATACTGGTGGACGTGGTGGTGGTTTTAGACGTCAAGAAAATCGTGAAAATTATCAGTCAGCCTCTTCACAGGCTCGCCCCAAGGCGAATTATGTTGGCTCGAAGAGATTTGTTGATGATCGTGGAGATGAGCGAGGAGAGCAAAAGGTTGGTTTTAAATTTAGTTTTTGTTCAAAATTTTCATGTTTTTTGTATTTGTGCTTATATAAATATGCGTATCTGTTAATTATCATAAAATGTTCTTAGCAATTGTATTGTATTTACGAAAGAAACGGGCTTTTGCAGGTTCCATGGAATCTTTATAGAAATGACCCCTCTGAGGATTTTTCTATGTGAGGAATCGNGTTAATTATCATAAAATGTTCTTAGCAATTGTATTGTATTTACGAAAGAAACGGGCTTTTGCAGGTTCCATGGAATCTTTATAGAAATGACCCCTCTGAGGATTTTTCTATGCGAGGAATCGATTGCGCGCATTGCCGAAGTCTGAAAACGCTTCCCTGGTTCAGGGAAGGAGTGGGTGTATTTATTTAAATGAAAATGACCAATAATTTTAATTTTCGCCAGAAAACAAGCTGTCTAGAGGTTTTTCTAGGCTGCGAATCGATTGTGTGCGTTTTTAAGGCATGAAAAATTATCCTGACACTGATTTAGGCGATTTTTATTATAAACTTTTTAATGGAGTATACCTCTTGTAGGGTACATTCCGTGGTCAAATCAAAAAAGTACTTCAGATTCGAGTTCTCCATTTCGAAAACCCTCGAGTACAAAAAATTTTAGCCGTTTCAAACGTACTCTATAGACATGTCTCTATGGATTTTTAAGCAATATTTGATTTATATTTGTTATTGAATGCTTCTACCTTTTTGTATGCATATCTTTTTTTCAGCCCCCGATGCGCAATTTTGGCACTTCTGAACATTATCAAGGCCGTAATGGAAATATTCGTGGGCGTGCTGATAATCGTGAACCAACTCGTGAGCGTAATTATATTGGCGAGCGTGAATATGAGCATGAGCGAAAGGTGTGCTCAAAAAAGTTTTGAACACAAAAATCTATTTTTGGCCAAATCTGATCAAAAATTGATTTTTAGTGTCAATTTTCTAGTCGAAAATCGAATTTTGGTTAATTTTTTTTTATTCAAAATTAAATTTTTATTTTCAAAATTTGATATTTTTTCATCTGATTTATTATTTTTCAGCCTCCGATGCGCAATTTTGGCACTTCTGAAAATTATCGAGGTCGTGTTGGAAATATCCGCGGTCGTGCTGATAATCGTGAGCATATTTATGTTGGAGAGCGTGAATATGAGTATGAGCGAGAGGTGATAAAAAAATTTTTAATCCAAAAATATTTTTGACCAATTTTTCGATTAAAAATGGTTTTTTTGCCAATTTGACTCAAAAATTGATGTTTTGACCCATTTTTGAGTCAAATCGATTTTTGATTATTTTTTTCACTCAAGATCAATTTTTCATTGTCAAAATTTTTTTAAAATCATTTTTCAGCCTTCGACTCGCGCATCCATTCCATCGGAACATTATAAAGGTCGCGAGGATTTTACAAGTCGTGATCAGGGACAGGAATATGAGCAAAAGGTGTGCCTGTGAATTTTTTTCTTGTATAAATTGTATGCCTCATTTTAGTCGCAAATGCGCACTTTCCTGCCATCGAATCGTCGCGGTCGTTTGAGCGGAAATTTCTAGTAGACCCAATAAGAACGGAAGATGAATTTATGAGCTTGGCTATATTGTTGAAAATTTGAATTTGTGGAATATTATGTTAATTGCTTAGGCTTTTATCCAATCTATTCATTGTTATATTATTTGTTATATTGTTTTTTCCTACATCTTTAAAGGATCAGTCTATTCGAAAAAAGTTGCCATAATTTGTACATATTCGGAAAGTTTATGAGAAATGAAGCTTTTTGTTTTTACTGGATTCCTGAAACGCTAACGGTTCCGAGATAATCACGTGTGAAGTTAGCGAAATTTTGAAATCTGTGATTACAACGAAAATATGTTTTTGAGAAGCGTTTTATATGCATAATTAAGCAACTTCCAACCAGTTTTCACTATTTTTCATTTTGCCAAAATTTTGCGTGCCGTGTAATTAAGAGGGGGCTTCACAAACCAAAAGAAATGATGTTTCCATACTCATCTCCGAGAAAATGGGCGAAATTTTTAAAGAGAACCAAATCAAAACTTTCCTCCACATTTTTCGAACCGAGTTACGGCACTGCTTATCTGTCCTATCTGTTATCTATGAATACAAAATAAAAATTTTAAGTGCATGAAATTAGTATAAAGTAGAGTTCGGAGATAAGACAATTTTAATGATTTTTCTATTGGTGTTCAAAGTTTTATTTCTGCTACTGTATCTTGTGTATTTTTCAATTTTCCCACAATTGATGCTATTTTTACTTGTCTATTAAAACCTTAATTTTAGGATACTCAAACCCAAAGAGCACCAATCCATAGCCGCATAACCAGGCCAACTAGAAATGGTTCATTAGATAATCGCACTCGCGGCAGAGGCTCATTCAGTCGAGGAGTGCCACGAGGTGCTGGAGTTGGTGCTGTACAATATCGACGCACTATAGTATCATCACGTTATAGTGAAAATCGTGGAGTTAGAGGAGCAAGAAGAGGTACTAGTAACCGAAGAAGTGATGAAGGACATGATTATGAGCGAGCACCACAAAGGGAACAAAGAAATATAAGACGATCTCTTGATGATGAATATGAACACGAGCAATCATCACATGATGATCGGCGTTATAACCGTGAACCACAAAATCGTGCTGGTGGTAACCGCCCAGGGAAACGTTATACTGCTCAGCGTCCTGCAGCTGGTGGTGAATCCCATGAAGATGATAGGCCATATCAAAATCAAGGTTATGAAAATCGAAGCAGACAACAATACAATCAGGGAAATTATCAAGTTCGTTCTTGGAGATTTGTTAGACACATAGTTGCCAAAATTTAGAATGAGAATAGAGGGCCTCGTTCAAATCAATACCAGCATCAACAACAAAATGGTCTTATTCAAGGTTCATCTCACCAACAATCTATGCAACAACGGCAATCTCGTCAAAACCGCGGTAACTACCAAGCGGGCCCTAGGCCTGCGATGATGCCAATGGCACATCCAATTCCAGGCAAGGATTGACAATCCTTTACTAGAGTTGTGATCAATTTTGTCCTATCTTTGGGAAAATTATTTGGAATATAATTTCAAAAGTTTTCAATACAGGGTGTTCCAAAAAAAACCGCCATTTGGGTCATTTTTTGGTGAAAATTTTTCAAAATTGTTTTCCAAAATGACTCATTGGGGGTATTTTTATGCGAAAAATCGATTGCGCGCATCGAAAAACCTTGAATTGGAAAAAATTTGCAATAACTCGCCTCAATCGGCCCTCACCCTTTAATTTTGTTGTAATGTGATATTTTTCAACACTATCATTTTCTTATTGTTTTAGCTCCCATACCATCATTGGTCCCACAATATGGCTCAGGACCGACTTATGCAAACCCAACGATGGGCTATCGTATGCCAGCACCGGCAACCGTTGAACAAAACTATCCACATCCAAGACAACCTACTGAAGCGGTCTATTTTGATCCCATTCAACAAGTCAACGTAACTCGAGGTCCACCACCATCGCGTGAACGTCGTCGTTTGGAAATCGTTCCGCCAAGTCAGAAATAAATTTATAACATATATTATTTATGGTTTTTCATGGTACTATTGGGTCTTAAAAAGTCAAAACTCTTATAAAGTCGGTCTTTTGCAACTTTCTAGCCCCATCACCCCGTTTTATGGACATATTTTTAAAATTTTCAAAGTGGTCTGAGTATCGAAACAAAAATTTTAAGGAATTTTTGAAAAATATCACCGCCCGATAGAGCGTGTTGAAAAACGGTAATACTCAAATTTTTGTAAAAATCGGAGATACCCTTTTCGAGAAAATTCAATTCAAAGTTTGATAAAAATGAAATTTGCATTTTTATCGTTAATTTATGCAATTTTTGGCCTTTTTGAGCACACTTTGAATTGAATTTTCTCGAAAAGGAAAAACGGTAGTACCCCAATTTTGTGAAAATCCATAAGGATTTTTCAAAAATTCCTTAATAATTCAAATTTTTGTTTCAATATTCAGACCACTTGGAAAATTCAAAAAAATGTTCATAAAACGGGGTGATGGGACTAGAAAGTTACAAAAGACAGCATTTGATAGGGGTTTTACGTTTTTGAGATCTAGCTTTCTTATCGGGGAACTCATCATTGAACACCCTGTATGTTGTTGTTTAAATATTTTAATACGCCTTTATTTTTGTGCAGTTTTGACAAATTGTCTGAAAAGGATGTTAGGTTGATTGTAAGACTGAAGTTAAGGCCTGAAAGTTTTTTTGAAGATCCATTTATGGGTTCTAAAAAATGACACCTTAATATCAGTCAATTTTTTTTATTATACCCAGTTTTTATTTTGTAATTATGTGGGTACTCTTTTAGATAAACCAAAACTTGATTTTTATAATGAAATAAAAGAGTGCCTGGTGTAGAGATTTTTATACACTTTGTTTTTTTAATATATTGATAACTTAAACCAAAAATTCGTTTAACTTGTCGGCCTTTATTATTATTTTTTAAATAAGCTCAATAAATTTTGAAAACGGCCATTTGAATTTTCCAAACTGAATTTGACATAACATCTCCAAAAATTCTAAACTCCTGTTTCTTTTAAAAAAACTTTTTAAACAATAATTTTATCCAAACCTTTCAATTTTTGGCTTTGCCCTTTTCTGTATTTTAAATTTGGTATTTACAGCATTCAAGCTTTGCTTTATTATATAATTAAACATTACACAACCTTAATTAGAGGCATTTTCTGGTTATCTTTTTAAAAGCGCGATAAATACAAGGCACTAAATTATGGAAAACAGAAAAAGGATCAAAATTTTGGAATTTGAAAAAAATTTTAACCCTCACAATTTTGACCATACAAAGAATATCAATGAAATTATGCGTAACTATATAAACTACCATAATATACGCGTTATAAATTCTAGTACACAATTATGGACGGAAAGAACAGATTCTAAGTCACGTAATAGTTCTACCCAAAAAAACTAAAATTATAAAAGTGAAATATAAAATACCAGAAGCGTAATGTAGTGAAACAGAAGATAAAAATATAAGGACCCATTATCCAAACGCCTTTAATTTTCATTAGACCAAAAAACAACCCATTTTTTAAAAACAAATGCCAAAAAATTTCTATTTTCCACGCTTTTGACAAATTTTCCTTTTTGAGGGGTTTCTGAAAGTTTAGAGATTTTGCCCGCCCCAAAACATGGGATCTACAGACGCTTTTGGTACAAGACATATTGCCTATCAAAAAAAAATTTAAAGAAAGACTAACAATTGCATGAAATATTAGCACATAATCTAAGATTTGAAATAATATTTTAACATAAAATACAAAAATTTTAATGGAATCAAAGTTTATTTAATAGTGAAAATATGGATTTGTTCAATAAAAAAGGAATTGGAAAATTTCATACAATTAAGATGTAGCTCATATCAATGGAATTAACTTGTAAAAAAATTTAATCTTGAGAAAATTGGGCCACTAAAACCAGTGCCGTAATTTTGATCCAGATTTGGAGATGGAAGTCTTGGAAAAGTTTTCATTTCTCTTTCCGGAAATTAAAATATTTTCAGGTTTGGGGAGGAAGGTTCCCCTGCAGTAACGTAACCGTTAGAATTTTTCAATCTTAATTTAAAAAATGTCTGAGCCATTGAACCCCTTCCAAAATTTTAGGTTTCATCAAAAAAATTTTGACTACGCCACTAGCAAACATTTTCTGTAAGCATCAAAAAAAGAGGTAGCACATATAAATTTTCCTCATGATAATACGGGACTTAACCCATAACACCAATATTATTAACTCAAAAATTATTATAGTACACATAAAAAATTTACATATCACAGAAATCGAGCAAAAATGAATCATTATATAGACATTATGATTAAACATGATGAAAATGGTAGACAATAAGTAATAAATGAGTAATCAATCCCAAGACAATAAAATGTTAATACACTACTCCACATAAAGATACGTCCACCCCAAAAAATCGAGGTTCTGAGCTCGAGATTCAGTAACCCCCCTCGAAATTGATTAAATAATATAGAAAAGAGCCTAAAAATACGATTCGTGAAAAAATTCCGTTTCAAAACACCATTTTTTGGAGTTTTTTCTTAATTTTTGTAAAAAAGTGCTTTTTGCAATTCCACAAAAAGATACGTCCACTTGAAAAAAACGTTTATTTTCAACAAAAACACCAGAAAAACATTATGTTAGTAATCAATAGGGCCTTCATTGCATTGGATAAGCTGGAATAGTCGATTTGGCATGCTTCTGAAGAGTTTATCGATGGTTCTTTGTTCAATTTCTTGCCATTCCTCCAAAATGGCTTCTTGAAGCTCTTCTCTGGTTTGAAACTGCCTGTTTTCTGCATAGATGTAT
>OZJO01000625.1:0-13818 GCA_900406225.1 Acrobeloides nanus | reverse complement strand
TGATCGGGATGCTTTGAATACTCGATTTTTGGCTATGCTTCATATTATTGCGAAGAAAGTTTTTATATATTTGTGTAATATTGCATTTATTTTCGATACATGTCATATTTTTTTATGTGTGTTATTATTTTTCTATGGGTCTTATTTTTTATCTAAATTTTCTTAACTCTAAAAATAACTTAGAAAGCTGATTTTTCATCAAAAATATTTGATTTTTTACAGGGTGGGCCAACAAAGTCGTGATCTCAGTAACAACTTTGTATAACATCACTTTTTGTGAAAAATTTCTGTTTTGAAAAAAATCGCAAAAAGCCACTTTTTTACCCACCCTTTATTTTGGCTGGAAAAATGCAAATGATCCGGAAAACCTTTTTCACAATCCCAACCACTCTTTTTAGAGTCAATCCGGAGATCATTTTCTTCCAAGAATTTGTCAAAGATCTTTTGCCCAAGTTGCGAGAAGTGATGGCAAAGATGTATACAATTATTGTGGGCAATGAAGCTTTTCCATATTTTGTGGTCACGCTTGTCAGCAAGGATATTAAAATTGAGCGTTATATGAACATTCCGTTTACAACCACAGGCATGGGTCGTACAATGCTCGTTGTTGAGGTAGTTATATGAAATTTGATGAAGAGTCTGCTTCACAAAAATAAAAAAATCACCTTAGTCCCTTACGTTGTTTTTCGAAAATTTTTTGTTGAGGCACTATTTTTTGGCTAAAACTTCATGAATTCAAATTCCTAATTTTCAGGGAAAAAGTGGCGGTTTAAATATCAAGCTGATTAATACCCATTTGGAAAGTATGGCAGACAAGAAATTTTCGGACATAAGAAAAGGCCAATTGATTGAGTGTTTTGAAAAAATGAAGCCGTTTATAAATGAGCCTAACACGTTGTCAATTTTTGGTGGTGATTTGAATATTCGTGACCATGAGGTAGGATATTTTTTGGTGTTTAGACATGCATAAATCGAAAATAGAGTCCAAAAATTTTTGGACACATTTTGGATCCAAATTAAATTTTTTTGAACTCTGTGTCTAAAAATAAAAATTAGTCTAATTTGTTTGCTAATTTTTTGCGATTTTTAGATTTCTGATATTCCGCCGAAGGTTCTTGATGCATGGTGCATTGGTGGTTGCAATAGAACTCATAAGTATACGTGGGATCAAACCAAAAACGATAATCACACCGCTTTTAAGAAGGGTCAGCACCGTTTCGATCGAGTCTATTTTAGTGGGCCGTATAAGAATGTGGATTTTTGTCTACACGGAACGCAGCGGATTAAACCCTCACTTGTTTTTCCCAGTGATCATTTTGCTGTTTGTTGTCGTTTCTTTAACGCGAATTGAAATTTGCATAATTTTTATGTTTGACTATTTGTGTTTTGTTCTTGACTTAATAGATCTATTTTGTTTATTGTTATACACTTTTATGGTTTAATGCACAAACTGGAGACCAACACACATTGCCACATGCAAACCTTGGAAATATGGCAGAAACATGCCAAAACTTTTTTTAAATATCACAAATTTTCCGATGCCATAGGACTATGAAAAGTATATAACGAAATACTTTAAAAATGGCATTGTCATATAAATATGGCAATTTGATCACCTGCACATTACACGTTTTATATATTTTATGTGGAAAAATACAAACATGGCAGATATTAGGAAAATGTTTCATTTTTGACATTTTATGGAAAATTGACTAAAGCAATTGTCCATACTAAATATGTGCCTGTTACAACAAAAAATAAAAATTTATTTCATCTACACCAAATACAAAAACATGCAAGAATAACAGTCATCGCCCAAAAAACCGTTCGAAAATAAAATGAAAAATTAAATAAAAAATAATTTATATATCAAAGTCCGAATAATAGAAGCCATTCTTTTTTGACTATAGAATTAGATTTGACATTCTTTAATAATTATTGCCGAAAGTCTGACGCCCATAGGAAGCAGGAGCTGGCGCTCTAGCAAACGGATTGAAGCCTCCTGGACCACCTGGTGGAGCTGAAAAATCATGTTAAAAAATTTGAAAAAAAGTTTAATAACCTCCAAAAGCAGTCGGAGGTGGTGTTGGACCAGCTGGTGGGAATTGACCTCCGGAAAACTGTTGTTGTCCTGGTGGCACGCCGGGAACTTGTTGTCCTGGTGGTGGAAGACCTCCATATTGTTGTTGCGAAACTGGCGGCTGTCCCATTGGTGGCAATCCTGGTTGTCCCACCTGTGGCGCGCTGAATTGAGATGGTGGGCGTGGAGCACCTGGTTGGAAAGAGCTGGGTGGTAAAACGGATGGTTGACCAGGATGTTGTTGTTGGGCTGGTGGTAGGCCAAATTGTTGTGGCGGTGGAACTCCTGCGCCTGGAATAGATGCTGGGGGTTTGTACAGCTGAGCCTGTGGCGGTTGTTGGAATTGAGATGTTGGCGTGGCACTAGGTGGTGCCACTGGTGGGTATCCTCCTACAGAGCTTGGTGGTTGTTGGAAGCCGGATTGTAGATGTGGAGTCTAAAAAGAGATTGGTTAGAAAATCGAATAGAGTGGGCAGAAATGGGCTTTTTGTTTTTTGCTACTTGTGAATAGGGTGATCACATCGCCCCCATTTTGGGTCTAGTGCCCGCAATTGAAAAAATTTGCCTCCATGAAAATTTTTTAATCATGGTCTCCCATTATGATTTTTCACAAAAATAACCAAAATTTTTCATTTTTTCTATAAAAATTATAATTTCTGAACATTTTCAGCTTGAAAACAAGCACTTTCAAAAAAAAAATTTCGCCTGTTGCGCTGGTTTTTGCGTTTTAGTAAGAATGTTTAACAAAAAAAATTTGCCACGCGGAGCGCGGCAGCCAAAAAAGTTGCAAAAAATTTTGCCTCCGAAATTTTTTTCTGGCTACGCCCCTAAATGTTAAAATTTTCAAAAAAACAGGAGGCCAAATTATAAATTTTTTAAAGGTCCTCTCAAACTTGGAGTTTGACTACGCCACTGATTCTAGCTAATGCCCCCTTTTTGGCTTTGTTTTGCTCCCATTTCTAAAAATGCATATGGTCACCTTACCTGTGAAGCCGGCGGAAACTGTGGCGTTCCTCGATATGCTTCATGCTGTTGTGGCGTTGGCGAAAAGCTATTTTGCAATTGCTGTTGCTGCGCTTGTTGAAATTGCTGCTGCTGTTGGTGTAGCAGCTGCTGTTGTTGTTGAAATTGTTGGTATTCATGTTGTTGTTGTTGCTCGCGTTCATTCAATAAAATTTCCTCAGTTCGTTGAGTCTCAACTGGCGAGTGCTGATGTCCATTGTTGTCGATCGGAACGTTTTCCAATTGATTCACAAATTGTTGTTGTGGAGGTTGGATTGGCTTATATTGCTCATGGTGGTGTAGAGAAAGTTCCTCTTCTAAGTTTTCGTGCTTGATATGATTGGTTGGTGGAAAAGAGTCATGTATGTGAGAGACATGACCGTTGTCTACCTAAATTTGGAAATTTAGAAAAAATCAAAGAATGGATAAGTAGGAAAACCAAAACAAAAATGGCAACCTTTTCCGGGTGTACTGGTCCTTTAAAGTAGTGTTAGATCCCATCCCGAAAATCCCGGGATTTTTTGGATCCTGTTCCGAAATTTTTGTTCAAAACTAGATCCCGTTCCGAGTCGGGATAAATCTAAAATACCCCTAAAATGGACAAAAAATGATTAATAATAGTGAATTTTTAAACTTGGGGTTACTCATATTGTGTTGTTCAAAGCATCAATTAACAAAATTTCTAACTGTCAATTTCCGAATAAGATTAGGGTTCAAAAGTTTAATTCAATAACATAAAAAAATGACAAAATCCCGTCCCTAAAATCCCTCCAAGGTGTATCCCGAAAAATCCCGTCCCCGCAATGAGGTCAATCCATGATTCGGGATCTAACACTACTTTAAAGTGCTTAATACAGGGGTGCCAAGTCTGATTTTGAGATGTCAAATCTGGTAAAATCTGCTTTTTGAGATGCGAAATTTTGTCAAATTTATAAGAAATATAGTGGAAAATTAGCATTTTGCTCCTAAAATCTGATTTTTGAAGTCAGATTTGCTGATTTTGAAAAAGTGTTCTTGGCATCCCTGGCTTAATACATACTTGTTCATGAACACTAGGTTGAATAGTAGCCACTGATTCAGTATGGTGTAGCTTTGCACCTGGAGAAGCTAATGGTGAGACACTGCGCTCATTCAAATTCGATGAAGAATTTGTTTGCAGTACATTTTGAAGCGTTCTCTTCAGAGTCTTAGCCGACTCATTAATATTCGACAATAAACCATCAAGTTGAGACAATTGTCCAGCCAAATCATCCGCGTCCGTAAAAACTTCAATAAATAAAGAAGGTTCAGTACGAATGGCTAGCAACAAATCGTTATCATCAGTTAAAGTGATTAGATCGCCAGCTAAAATATGAGTATGAAAAGTGAATTAAATTTTTTTAAATCATGATTTTCCTGTTAATATACAAACTTTTTTGAAAAATAGTTGAAAAACAAGACTATTTTTGTCGAAAAACGATGAATTCACTTTAAATCCGCGTAAGGGCGGATTTAAAGCGAGAGTCGATNTGATTTTCCTGTTAATATACAAACTTTTTTGAAAAATAGTTGAAAAACAAGACTATTTTTGTCGAAAAACGATGAATTCACTTTAAATCCGCGGAAGGGCGGATTTAAAGCGAGAGTCGATGTACTAGGGGGGGGGGCAAAAGTTTCAGACCGGGTGGCCAAAAGTTTCAGAATTTCAAATGTTTCCAAAACGGTTGTCTAACGCCTAAACAAGTAGTAGAAGCCAAAAAACAACGATTCAATATTTTGAAACTTTTGTCCACCTGACCTGAAACTTTTGGACAAATTTCTGAAATTTTTGCCCCCCCCCAGTATTAACTTACCAGCATCATGGTACTTCAAAATAACAGAAGTACTCGATTTGATTTTGAAAATTCGTTGCATCATCAACAATAAATCATTAAAAGTAAGGTCATTGCTATGGTGTAATTGAGATTTTCGAATATCACTGCCATATTTGGCTTTGAGAACAGTAGATTCTATGCCGCCGTCTGTTACCATGTTTAGATTTCTGAAAAGAATGTAAATTTGAGCGAAAAAATTAACTGGGTTCAAATTTCAATAATTTTTTATTTGTGATAGAAAAAAAGAGAATGCGCAAGTCCACCTCCAGTAATTTTTGTTTACTGTAAAAGTGATAGTTGAAGTTTATTTTTGGGACCCTTTTTGGCTTTTTTGGGATCCCAAAAATAAGCTTAGAGAAAGCTAAAATAAAATTCAAAAAAGCCTTTCTATAATCAAAAAGGCCAAGATCGCATAAAAAGCCTTGATGGATTTTCCTACCGGCGCCTAATTTCTGAGAAAAACACTACTTGTTACACGGATAGGGCGTCAGCAAGCAGTGGAGTATATGTTCTGATCGCAGTGCTGCTCAACTCGCGCAGGGATCAGCTCTATAGTCTATTTTAGATCTACAGCCGTAATTTTGATCCAAATTTGGAGGTGTTGGGTGGAAGTTTTGAACTTTTTCTTTAAAATGTTCATTTTTCTTCCCCGAAAATTAAAAAAATTTCAAATTTGGGGGACAGGTCCCCCTAATTACGGCACTGGGTAGATCTCATTGGTTTTCGGGCTATTGGTTTATCCCGATGGTCTTATACTCCGTTTCCCGCATATCGTCATAAAAAGTTGGCGCTCCATGATCAGTGGCATAACTACGTTTTGGTACTTTCGGCACGTGCTACACCGTCATCGGCCAACAGCCGGAAAAAGCGTAAGGGTCCTCCTTATGTTTTTGTCTAAAATTGTTTAAAAATCATAATGGTCCTCCATTATGATTTCCATTTTTTGAAAAGTTTTTTGAGCTCCAAAAGTATTACACTAGTGGGAATCGCCCAACGTTGCTTAATTTGCCAGATCGGAAGCGGCTTCCTTATCCACTGCATCATGAAGCGCCAACTTTTTATGATGACGCGCGGGGAAGGGAGTATAGCATCGCTACGATCCTGTTTATAAAAAGTTCTTGGGAGCAGGTAGAAAAAGAACTTTTTAGGAAGATTATTTTACACGACACGTCTAAAAATAACCAAAAATTTCTGTCTAGAAAGTGGACACGAAGCATTTTCATTGATCAAATCTATCGTTGATGAAAGAAAAAATCTGCCAACTGGACAGTTCACATCCAAGTTAGAGAGCATAAAAATGATGTAAATCAATACGGTAGACCTTGGAAAAAGAACACTGCTCTCGACTAAACACAGATTTTCGCTATAGATACAGAGAACTTTTAAACTCTAGCCTTCTTTCTAGATCTTTCACATAGTTTATTTTCCACTATGCGTTTTAAATTTCCCGCAAAATTTTTGACTAAAAAATTAATTGACGGACGCATTCTCGGATCAAAAGGCGGCTTTTCTTGACTTGGGAACTCCTGGTACGGCTTTGCAGCTAAGTGCCTCGAGTGCTCTTGTAAACACCACTGATTTTCTTTGTTTAAAATTTTAAAGTGGGCAGATTTTGAGTGTTTTACAACATTGCATGAAATTTTGAAGGCTTTTTGATTGATTTTGTGTGTCGTTTATAAAGAATGTAAAGTTGAATGTTATATAAAAAAAACTTTTTTTAAAATTAAAAGTTTTACCCTCGTGGGAATCGAACCTGTGGGCCTAGTGTTGCTTAACTTACCAGATCGGACGTTCGGCTTCCTTATCCACTTCACTATGGAGGACAACTTTTTTATAGTACAGCGGGAAACGGAAGTATTGGGTTATACTATAATTTCCGGCTTTTGCTATTTGAATGGAATCTTTACAAAAATGACTCCTATATAGTTTTTCTATGCGAGGAATCGGTTGCGCGCATTGCCGAACCGTGAAAATGCTTCCCGGAAAAGGGTGAAAAATCTTAATGGTCCCTTTAAAAATTTTTTCATGGAACGTAAAAACGGAGCCTATTTTGCATAAATTAGCATATGTTAAAGCTCATCATATTTCATTGTTTACTTATCGTAAAAAGCCGCTCCTTTTCCATCTCATTTTTTTAAATGCCTCATTTTAGTTCGGATTTTAAAGATCGGAAACTTTATTATGACTTAAAACCATATATTCCTAATAAAATGTCGGTCGAAGTGGAGTTCAATGTCTTGTCGACACTTTTTCAAACAGTTGCACATGATTTGAAGGTTAGTTGATGTGAGAAGGCCCGTAGGAAGCTGAATTTTGGAGGGGGACTCAACAAAATTTTTGAAAAAATCATAAAGGTCCTCATAAGGGGACTATTACAGGATGTTCAAAAAACCGCCATTTGTAATTTTTTGGCGAAAATTTTTCAAGAAATTTTCTCCAAAATGACTCAAGGGGTATTTTTATGCGAGAAATCGATTTCGCGCATTGAAAACCCTTGAAAATGCCTCTCAGGCCATGAAATATAAGATTTTCGTATTTTTTCAGTTATTTTCGGTAGGAATTTCTACTTGAAAATATGAAAATTGGATATTTCATGGTCTGGGAGGCGTTTTCAAGGGTTTTCGATGCGTGCAATCGATTTCTTGCATAAAAATACCCCAATCATATTGGAAGAAAAAATTTTTTGAAAAATTTTCGCCAAAAATGACCAAATACGGTTTTTTGGAACACCCTGTAAGAAAATTTTTTTCGATTTAGGGGGGCGGTCCCAGGGGCCCTAACGTAAATACGGGCCTGGATGTGAGTTTGATTTTTGTTGTTGTAATTTTAGGCTTCCTCATCGGCTTGGGAAAATGTTTGTACAAGAGCTATAAAATTGGCAAATCAGTTAAATACAACTGTGAATTGTTTGAGTAGTTTTATCGATGCAATTCAGATTATTAGTGATTTTGCAAATAACATCAAAGGTGATTATAATAAATTCAAAAAAATTGGATTATATTTTTGTGTCCGGGCCAGCAGTGGCGTAAGCAGGAAAAAGTTTTTGGGAAGGGGGTAATTATGGATTTTTCCCAAAATTTTAGGGGTACTCCTCCCCCCTTCCTACGGCACTGCGAGCCCGTTCCAGTGATGTGCAGTACCGAGTACCGTTTCCTAACTGTACCAAAAGCATGGTACCAGTGATGGCCCGTTATCAGTCCTGGTACCGGTTCCTGATGTGGAACAGGAACCGCAACAATTTTTTGGTGGAACTGGAATCGAAAAAAATTTTTTGGGTGGAGCTGGAATCGGGTCCACACAAATTTTTTTCAAAAAAAATAATAAAAATTCATTATTTTTTGTCGAAAAAATTTTTTGATATTAATTTTTTGTCAAGGTCAAGTTTCTTGATCGAAGTTTTTTCCGCTACTGTATAATATTTTAGGTTCAAGCCGTGATATCGGTGCTTCATTGACCCGATTTTGCATGCGTCAACGCTCATTAGAAAACCTAATCCGAAGCCTAGCTAACTCTTTGAGTGAACAATTTGCTGGTTCTATGGATAAAAAGGGTGTTGAATGGAAGCAACGAGTACAAGAGATCGAACGCAGACATACAAAATCGTTTAAAAAAACTCGCTCCAGGAAGCAAAATTTTGAAGCGGATTGTTTACAAGAGCAGAGAAATAGCTGTGGAGAATTGTTATTTGAGCAGAGAAATCAGTTTATTTATTTTGTGAATGCATTGTTACCTGTCATGGTGAGCTTAAACTCATTTATAGGGTTGTAAAGATCTCGAAAACTTTACGTAAATTTCACCCGGAAGCCATATCACAATCCCAAAAACTTAAAATCCCAAAACTAAAATCCCAAAAATCAAAATCCCAAAAACTTAAGATTTTGGAATTTTAATATGGATTCTTGATCCGGATACTGAAAATGAATCCGGATTCTGGGTTCGGATTCAGAATCCGAATACAGAATCTGGATTCTGAATCCGGATTCTGAATCCGGATTCTGGATTCAGATTCTGACGCCGGATTCTATATTCGGATTCTGAAGAATGCCGGACAGTTGGTCGACTCAGGCCAAGGCCTAAGACCTAATCCTAAGGCCCCTGTCCAGTCGACCAACTGTCCGATCGGCCAAGTATCCGGTCGACTAACTGTCCGACAACGGATTCTGAATCTGGATTCGAATTTTGAATCCGGATTCTGAATTGGTATTCTGAATCTGGATTTTGAATTCGAATTCTGAATCTGGATTCGAATTCTGAATTGGGATTCTGAATCCGGATTCTGAATTTGGATTCTGAATCTGGATTCAGATTCTGAATTCGGATTCTGAATCCGGATACTGAATCTGGATTTTGAATTAGTATTCTGAATCCAGATCCTGAATCTAGAATCCGAATTCAGAATCCAGATTCAGAATCCGAATTCAGAATCTGAATCCAGATTCAGAATCTCAATTCAGAATCTAGATTCAGAATCTGAATCCAGATTCAGAATCCCAATTCAAAATTCGAATTCAGAATCCGAATATAGAATCCGGCGTCAGAATCTGGATCCAGAATCCGGATTCAGAATCCAGATTCTGTATTCGGATTCTGAATCCGAACCCAGAATCCGGATCCATTTTCAGTATCCGGATCCAGAATCCATATTAAAATTCCAAAATCTTAAGTTTTTGGGATTTTAATTTTTTGGGATTTTGATTTTGGGATTTTAAGTTTTTGGGATTTTGATTGTACACCTTTCACCCGAAATGTCCTAAATTTCCCATTTTTCAAAAAAGTGCCAAATTGGACATTTTTTAATACAAAAATCGTAATTTTCAGATTAGAAACAAGCATTTACAAAAAATTTTCGCCAAAAAAAATTTTTGATCTCTATCTCATTCTTTGATCTCAATTTTTGGATCTCGATTAAAAAATCTCGACAACCCTACTCATTTGTAACAGAACAGAGCGGAAAAAATCTGATCTTGTTTTTTCGTAATGACTAAAATTCCAGAACCAATAAATGAGTTAAATTAATTTTTTTAGAACATGGAAGTAAATCTGTTAGACGAAGGAACTCATGTCCGTCAGGTCCGTGACGCTATTGAAACTACTGTTAACGAAAGTGACTCTCAGCATATTATACAAACTCTTTTGGAAGATCTTTGTCATAACGGAGAAAGCTCTTGGCAGCGAAGAATTACTTCTCCTACTAGAAGCGCCAAATCGACTATTTCATCTGGTAGGATCTAATTTTGTGAGCATATACCCAATTTTTAGCTACCGGCTCTCACATGCGCCCATCTTCACCATCGCAAGCTTCAAGCGCCGAATGGTCCGGTCTCGATTCCGGCAGAGTATACGCTTCAATTTCCTCGGCGCCAATCGAAAATCATGCTAGACGTATGCAAATTTCTGCAAATACTTATATTCCACCAAGCTCCGGTTCTGCCTCTACTTTACCAAGTCCCACTTCACCAACATCCAAGCCTCCACTGCCGATCGGATCGAGAAGAGCATACACAGCAAATTCTGGTTTGTGATTCGAAAAAAATGATAAAAAATTTTTTTTTAGCAGTGCAACCGTTTCCAAACTTGGGGATCGTGAATCCATTGTCAATGTCGGCTAATGATATATCAGAGCCTTCGAGGAGAAGTCAGAGGCCGCTGTCATTTTCGGGTGATCCAAGTGATTTTTTGCAAGAGGAATCAAATTTGGTTAATGTGGATAGAAATCAAGGTTTTTGTAATGATTGTTGTTAATCACATTTTTTAGCCGGTCGCACATCTGCCGCTCTAATCGCCGAGACTATTGATCAAATCGACCGTCTCGGTATCGAACTCGATTCGTATTGTCGCACTTTAAAACCTGTAGAAAATTCGAGTGGTCTAGGAAGTTCAGTGGCATCTTCAACTGATATGCAAAATGGCTATGGCCAGATTGGTGGCCCTAGTTCACCGGCTATAATTTCTTCGGGTGCTCCAACGCCGATTGCGGCGAGTGCTCCAAGTTCTATAGGCAATAATGGTCCAGTGCCTTTTCCCACGAGTTTACCAGTGGGATTAAGATATCGTCCGGATTCGATTCGACCACCACCGCCGGAAAGAAGGAATTCGACTATTACAGGTGCGAAGAACAGGCACGTACAGGAGATCGAAAAGGGCTGAGGCCCCGAGGGGGTCTAGGCCTTAGCCCCATGGGGCCAGGGTCGAGGGGCTCAATTTCGATCTCTGAGCACGTAGCGAAGGATAATTTGAAAAGATGGTCCTTTTTTCAAAAAATTTCAAAATCGGAAAATACTTCTTACTCCCCGATGGTGAAAATTTTTCGAATTTCTAGGAACAGGAGGGAGCGATCTCTGGGTGATATGTGACTATTGAATAGATCAAATTTTTAGCCGCTACCCCAAATGCCCCATCAATAGCCGATTTGCGGCATCACCAAGCAATTTCTTCGAGAACAAACTCAACAAACGACCTACAGAATCAATCTAACTATGCTACTTATTATCATCAACACCAGAAAGTTTCAACCCCTGCAATTTCTGAACAGCGCAGTTTCGGGTTTAAGTCAAACGAATCTCCATTACCGCCTCCACCGACACAAATCATACTTCAACAACCCTATAGACCGCCTCCACCGGCGTATCATCAATATCATAGTAGTAGATATTAATAGGATTTATTCTTTTTAAAACTATCTGATAATCTTAAAAAATATGTTTCAAAAAATCGATGCCATGAACTTTGATTGAAAAACAAAAACAAGTTAATTTTTTACTCGAATTTTTTTACTGACTTTTTTATTTTACTTATTTTCTGTAACAAAATTTTGCATATTTCTTTAAACTGCCTTTATAGCCTTTCCATCTATGCTTTAAATTTCTTTCATTTTGAATTATATAAAATTTTTGAATCTCACCTAAGATATGCTTCTAAAGATATTTTTTATTTTTTGGAGGGTAACGAAAAGTTNCATTTTGAATTATATAAAATTTTTGAATCTCACCTAAGATATGCTTCTAAAGATATTTTTTATTTTTTGGAGGGTAACGAAAAGTTCGGGGACAAAACGGTGCCTCGAATTCTTTCGAAGCATCGTTTTCTGTTCAGTGCCGCACGAGCTCCGAAGTTTGGGGGGGGGCCCAGCCCAAAATTTTAAAAAATTATAAGGGTTCCCCTTACGTTTTTTTCGAAAATTTTGGGAAAAAACTATTCCAACGTTTTCAACAAAATTTTTGACGAAAATCATAATTTTCTGTTCATTTGTAGATTAAAAAAGAGTGATTTTCAACAAAAAAATTTTTCGCGCCTGTCGACACGAAAAAACAAGAGGGGACCAAGGCAATTTTTTCGTTTTTTTCAAAAATCACCTTTGTCACCTTTATGTTTTTCGCGCCGACTGGCACGAAAAATATTTTTGTTGAAAATCTCTATTTTTTAAGCTAAAAATGCTCGTGGGGAAATTTGGACAATTTTAATGAAAAATCATAATAGGGCCATTAGGATTTTTGATTTTTTTCAAAATTTCGGACAAAAATATGAGGGGGACCCTTATGATTTTTTTGGTCTTGAGGGGATTTGGAGTGCTTCGGGCCCTAACGCGCGTACGGCACTGTCCCTGTTCTTTTCACCCCTTTTCCCAGATATATTTTTTATTGCTTTAATTTTATTTAATTTTTATCTCATAAGTGTTGCATAAGTTTTTTAGTGTGCCAACTTTGAATCTTTGCAATATTAAATGCCTATATCCGAAGCATATGTATTTTTAATCAGTTGCTTTCTTTTTCCTATGTGAATTTTATGGTGCTCAACTTTATGTGAACTTTTTTATATACGTTTTTTGTAAATTAGTTGATAAAATTGGAATAAAATTGTACATGTTTTAAAGGACCAGCCCGAGCGGGAAAAAGGTTGGGAACTAGTATAGTTAAAGCCTCGCACTGAATGTGAATTTTTTTCGTGAGAAATGATCTCTTTAGAAGTAATTTTATGTGGGGAATCAGAATTTCGGAAAAATCCCACCGGTGGGCTGCCTATAGAGGAATCGGAAATCTTTCTGAGAATTATGTTCATATGACTTTAAAGGTCCAGTTCGACGAAGACTCCAACCCGGGAAATTTTTTTAAAAGCAGCGCCAAATGAAAGTTCATATACGGTTTCAATGTAAAAGTGAAGTCAATTTCGAGTTTGGACTTCATTTTCGCCGAAATATGGCACTTTGAAATTTCGTTACTTATCACATAGGGTACCCCCTAAAATATATAATAGAATTTCACCTGCTTTTCATTTTTTCACTTTGAAATTGTGTGCCAGATATTCCTCTAACGATTGCTTTTTAAATTAAGTGAAAATAATTTAAGGGTCCTGAGAAAATCCGTTTTGAGTGTTCTGTCATGAGTTGAAAATCTTTTTGTAGTTTGTAGTATTGTAATAGCAAATTTAATCTGATTTAATCTGCTATTACAATACTACAAACTACAAAAAGATTTTCGACTCATGACAGTTCACTCAAAACTGATTTTCTCAGGACCCTTAAATTATTTTCACTTAATTTAAAAAGCAATCGCTAGAGGAATATCTGGCACACAATTTCAAAGTGAAAAAAATGAAAAGCAGGTGAAATTCTATTATATATTTTAGGGGGTACCTATGTGATAAGTAACGAAATTTCAAAGTGACATATCTCGGCGAAAATGAAGTCCAAACTCGAAATTGACTTCACTTTTACAATGAAACCGTATATGAACTTTCATTTGGCGCTGCTTTTAAAAAAATTTCCCGGGTTGGAGTCTTCGTCGAACTGGACCTTTAAGCGCTCAGAAAATTTGTGAATCCGGAAACTGGAGCAACGACGAATCACTTGGAATCCGAATGGCAAAAGTAGAAAATGGAGAACAAAAA
>OZJO01000624.1:0-24571 GCA_900406225.1 Acrobeloides nanus | reverse complement strand
ACGTCTTGGATTTGTTTCAGGAATTTTCTCATGAGTTTGACTAAAAAAGGTTAAACAACTGAGAAATTTTCAATACAAGGTGTATAAAAAATGGCGATTTTTTCATGTTTTTTTCGACTCGAAAATTTTTTTCTTCAAAAATCCTTAAAATGACCCATATAAGGGTAATTTTACGCGGGAAATCGATTGCGCGCATTCCCAAAGCTTGAAAATGCCTCCCAGGTATTGATTCAAGTGTGTATATAAAAGCGAAAAATACAAGTTTACATACTTTCCTGAATCAGGGAAGCATTTTCGGGAATACGCGCAATCGATTTCCCACATAAAATTACCTCTATATGGGTCATTTTAGGATTTTTGGAACAAAATTTTCTGGTCGAAAAACATTTAAAAAATCACCGAAATTCCGGGTTTTTATAGTCCGTTTCAGTCCCAACTATAAAAAAAGCCAAAATTCAAAGTCCGAAGTTAGCATCCCGTCCGATCTGGCAAGTTAAGCAACGTTGGGCCTGCAGTTCAATCCCACTAGGGCTAAAATTTCGATATACTTTCCTTACAAAGAATGGAGCAAAAAATTTTTGCTCCATTATTTGTAAGAAAAATTTTTTTAGATAAAAATTTTGCCCTAATGGGATCGAACCTACGGGCCTAACGTTGCTTAACTTGCCAGATCGAACGGGGTGCCGACTTTTGATTTTGAATTTTGGGTCTAGCTTTTTTTATAGTTGGAGCTGAAACGGACTATACACCCTGTAATTTGTTCAAGTCTCAAAAACATACCCACAAAGCCTTCTAGAGAAGGTAAGACATCTATTGAACAAGTTACGAATTTCTGTATCAACTTCAGGTATTCTGAAGGCGTAAATTAGGGGGTTCAGCAATGATTTGGCGAGAATGAACGCGAGTTGAATACAGCTACACAACGTCAGGTTAATGTAAAATTTAAAAAAAAGATTACCTGAATAGGAATAGTACACGATATTGTTGACTACGCAATAAATCACAAGTTTTACATGTAATAGTAAAATGAACCGTAGCTGGCATCCAGCCTAAAAATAGTTTGGTCAAGTACAGGGTGAGCCAAAAAAAAAGCGTACTTTTGCAATTTTTAAATTTTCAAAACTTTTTTTCTTCAAAAATCACCTATAAGGGGTAGTTTCATGCGATTTTTGAAAATTTTTCGCCAAAAAACGCAAAAGTGCGGTTTTTTTGGCTCACAGGGGAACCTTCCTGCCTAAACCTGAAAAAATTTTAATTTCGAGAAGAAAAATGGAAATTTTTCCCAAACTCCTCCTGAAATTTTTTCAAAGCTTCCCCAAATCTGGACCAAAATTATGGTTCTGGATATACATATGAATTATTATTATCAATCGACCCCAAAGGGGATAAAACGTATCGCGTAGCTACCCCACTGTTTGAAAGCCAAAAAATGACCATTTTTTCACGAAAAAATATTTTTTAATAACGCAACAACTTGCCTATAAAGAAAGAGCTACAAATTAACACCGTTGTAAAAAGGGTTTTGTTCTCGCGTNCAAAGGGGATAAAACGTATCGCGTAGCTACCCCACTGTTTGAAAGCCAAAAAATGACCATTTTTTCACGAAAAAATATTTTTTTAATAACGCAACAACTTGCCTATAAAGAAAGAGCTACAAATTAACACCGTTGTAAAAAGGGTTTTGTTCTCGCGTGAAACTCTTCTTTTTATCGATCGACTTTGCCACTTTGCTGCCTTAGCTCGAAGAATACAGCACTAAAAAAAATTCGGAGCTACTATTGGCTCTTATATCCCCCTTGAACGTGGTCTAAAATCGAAAAATTTTATTTCTCAACAATGACCCCATAGGGGGTAAAATTTTATGCGGAGAATCGATTGCGCGCATTCCCGAAACCCTGATACAGAGAAAAACTTGGGTTTTTGAAAATGCGAAAAATGACCATTTTCGCTTCAAAAACACAATTTTTCCCTGAATCAGGATCAGAGAAGCATTTTCAGGGCTCGGGAATGCACGCAATCGATTCTCCGCCTACAATTACTTCCTAATAGGGTCATTTTTGAGAAATAAAACCTTTCGATTTTAAACCATGTTCAATGGGATATAAGAGCCAAAGTAGCTCCAAAAGTTCCAGTTATTTTCATATTCGAATCGTGCTTACAAGGCGTATATAGCACCAAGTTATAATCATAAAAATGATCAATAATAGTGATGAAATTGATGCCCGGAAAAATATGCTGTGATAAAATTCAACATTGGAACAATTGTGAAAACCTTGATCCGGAAACGATGAGGCAATTATGAACAAAGTCAATGATGGGAATAACCAGGAAATGAAACAGCAGATGATAGCTGAAAAATTTCAACATACTACCAGTGGTGTAGCCACAAGGGGGCAAGTGTCCCCTGTTCTTGAAAAAATTTTTATTTTTCCTAAGGGCTCTCTCTTATGTTTTTTCCAATTTTTCACTAAAAAATGATATTTTCCAAAAATCGTCAAAAATGGCTATTTTTTCCCCAAAAATGCACATATTTTTGTCCAAAAAAGTGCCCCCCGTAATCTGGGGGTCTGGCTACGCCAATGCATACTAAAATAAGTCAAGTTTACCGAGTTGCTTCAAGCGAGATCTATCCGAATGAGGTTTAACAATGCCAATATAATGGTGAATGGCGATTAAGAGTAAATGAAAGGTTCCAGTAATGAGCCCGCCGGTGCGAAGTATCTAAAAGATTTGTGGTAATACTCAGTGCTGTAGGCATAGGAGCCCAGCCTCCTCATGAAGGAAAAAATGAAAAATTTTTCCTAATAGTCCCCCCTTATGTTTTTCCCAAATTTTTTTCAAAAATTCTAATGGTCTCTGAATTATGATTTTTCAAAAAAATGATCAAATTTTCACTAAAAATATCCCAAAATTTTCATTTTTTTCACCAAAAATTTTCATTTCCTGTGCAATTTCAGCTTAAAAACAAGCATGACAAAAAAATTTTCTCCTGCAACGCTAGTTTTATGCTTCAAGGTTTTCACCAAAATTTCCCAAATTTCAACCAAAAAAGTCCCAAATTTTACATTTTTTCACCAAAATGTTCTAAAATTTCGATTTTTCAACAAAAATCGTAATTTTCTGAGCATTTTTAGATTAAAAAGCATTTCTCAAAAAAATTGTCGCCTGCGGCGCTAGTTTTTTTCTAAAGAATTTCACCAAAATTGTCCCAAATTTAACATTTTTTGCACAAAATCATCAATTTTCTAGCATTTTTAGCTTAAAAACATCTTTACTCAAAAAATTTTTCGCTGATTTTTTTCCTGCCTCAAGGATTTCAACAAAAAATTTTTGCGTCTGTCAGCGCGAAAAACTTAGGTGCAGACAAAGATGATTGTTATAAAAATTTTTTTGAAAACTCAAAAAAAATTGCTTTGGTCCCCCTTTATGTGTTTGCCCAAAATTTTTCGAAAAAATTTAAGGGGGATCAAGGCAAATTTTCGAAAGATTTCGGGTAGGGTCTCTCATAAAAAATTTCTGGCTACGTCACTGGGGATATATAGTCTTCAAAAACACTCCGCTCACTTCTAGTGTTAATGAAAAGCACCAATTTACATAAGTTCCTTTTACAATCGGCAAGTAACTATTATAGACCAAAGACCATGCGACGATTGAGCTTGTCCTAAAAAATGTATATAGTCGAAAAAAATTTTTTGGCTACCACGAAACTTTTTATTGAATCAAGCAACGTGTATTGAAAACGAAAAGAAACGTGGATCCTTATATAGCTTTCTTGATGCACCCCTACGTGATCGTATGGCGGGAAAATCAGGATTAGTACTAATCCTGATTTTCCTGCCATACGACCACGCAGGGATGCACGAAAAAAGCTATACAAGGATCCACGGTTCTTTCTCATGTACACGTTGCCTGATTCAACAAAAAGTTCCGCGGTATCCAAAAAAACTTCGACTGTAGCAGTGGCGTAATTACAAGGGAGAGAAAGGGAAAGCTCCCCCCCATTTCAGCCGAAGGCCGGAAAAAATCATAAGGGTCCCCTTATGTTTTGAAAATTTTTGAAAAAATTGAAAATTGTTTGATTAAAAATTTCTCTATTTTTGACTTAACAAGTCTATTTTTTACGTAATTTTTCATTAAAAATTGGCAATTTTTAGCAAAAATCAAAAGTGCTCCTCCCCCATTTTTCGGCTGAAATTACGCCACTGATGTATAGTAAAACGAATGAAATTAAGAAAATGTGTTACCACATATCCGAAATGGTCAGACTTGTAATTAAAACCACGGTGGCATTCCGGACCTTAGTTTCTCTGAGTGCAATGATCACCAAAAGGTTAGCCAAAAAGGCAATCGACGAAATTAAAACAAAAATTGGCACCATAATTTGGTACATTTCAGCTCGATACAGCGCAACTTCATCTTCCTGCTCCATTGTTGGTCAAATTTTTCTTCGCATAAACTAAAAAAAATAGAAACGCTGTATAAGAAAGTTCAATATAAACAACGAAATACACGAAATGAAAACTAAAAATTGAGGCCAATTTCGGCACAAGAATCGACCTTTTTAAGCTAATTTTAATCATAAATGAATTTCTAGACAAAAACAAATATTTTTTCAATTTTTGCCACTGAAAATCTAGCGAGAAATGGAAGGAGAATTTTGCTATACATCGATAACTGCCCGTCACACCCTGGTGTTGAATTGTCGAACATAGATTCGAAGTATACCTGTGCAGAGGGGGGTCAGATTTTCGAAAATTTGCGGGGGGGGTCTACCTTTTCTTAACGAATTTTCAAAAATTTACGGGGGGATGGGTCAGATCTGACCCCTTGATCAGGTATGATTCGAAGTTTTTACCCCCAAAACGCAACGGCTAAGTACAGGGTGATTCACATGAACCCGTACACTCCAATATTCTATTTTTTATCGATATTTTTCGATTTTTTTTTTCATTCTATATATATAAGAAGCTTATTTACAGACAAAAAATGGCTGAAATGCGACTTGCTATGATTAAACTTCGTGAAAAAGGCTTATCGATTAGGAAAATCTCGGAACTTCTTGATGTTCCCGTAATCTCAGACCATATCAAGCGTTACGAAGAAATTGGGAGGCACGAGAACAAGCCAAAAGGAAGACCCCAAAAAGCTCTCGAAATCGGAGGAACATCCAGCGTAGGAAGGGAATGATCAAGCGTAATTCAAATATAATTGAAAAATATCGATAAAAAATAGAATATTCGAGTGTACGGGTTCATGTGAATCACCCTGTAACATGTAATTTTTTATTTTTATGTTTCAAATATTTTTTAGCCCATGAACCAGGGCATTATAGGGGGTGAAGTCTTTCTTCCTAGTGGTGCCCCTGGAGACTCCCCTACCATTCGTTGGTTATGGGGTGAGCTGAACACGACAAGAAAACGACCGTATTATCTGTCTCCAAACAGCAACGACTCCGATTACTCGTTCTCCACACAATTACGTACACTACTTTCGCAACTATTGGTCTCGTAGTGGAAAGGTTCTTTGATCATGGGCACTAGCTTGAAAGAAGAGAATGGAAAAGAAAGACTCTGTACTCCATACCAACTGACACTTCTGCCAACCACCGTCGCGAAGAGAATGGTCAGCATCGCCCTTGGCTCTGTACTTCATACCAGCTGACGCTTCGTCCATCTTTATGGCTTGTTCCTGGTCCCATGAAACCCGACCAATGCAGTTATCAACCTCAAAAAAATGTGCTCAACCTCATGATTTTGGTGTGCTCTCTTATCCAACGATTTGCTTCTGAAGCCGCCTTTACAAGTTCTATAAAGCCTCAACGAATTTCTCTGCGAATTATCCATTTATTATATCGGTGATACTTTATATAGGATATACAGGGGATGCAAAAGTCCTGACATAAGGTGGTAAAAGTCCTGGCATAGGGTGCAAAAGTCTTGGCATGATAATCAGTTTCGTATCAGTAAATCGAGCAGTTTTCGATGCAAATTGTCCTAGCGCCATCGTGAAATGCGCGGCTCCTAATGCCCGATGATGAATCTAGTGCACTCTATAATAGGATTTTTTGTTGCATCATGCCAGGACTTTTGCACCCTATGCCAGGGTGCAAAAGTACCTTATGTCAGGACTTACAGAGGGGGGGGGGCAAAAGTCCTCACCAAGGGGGCAAAAGTTTTCGCTAAAGAAAAATTGATTGTTATAGCGCTATAACAATCAATTTTTCCTTAGCGAAAACTTTTGCCCCCTTGGCGAGGACTTTTGTCCCCTCCCCCTTGCATGTCACCTTATGTCAGGACTTTTGCACCTCCTGTATATCTCGTTGTTCTGCACTATATACGTTGTCTATTATTTTTCGCGTGCTATATGGCATACATCTACATAAATTAGTATTATTATACAGAATCTAAAACTTCATTATCGGAAAATCCTGCTGCGTAAACACGAAAATAAAACCCCTCATTTATGCCATAATTGCGGTCTACATGTAATTAAAAATAAATCATCATAATTTCACGCCTATAAAACAATAAATGAAGCGCAAAAAAACGAATTTCTGAGTAAACCACTTAAAAGGAGTTTTTTTAAATGCATAATCCAGACACAAAATTTTCACATAGTTTTTCTCTAAAAAATGTGCATAATCCGATGCTAACATAAACACATAGCTTGAAAAAAAGTGTGAAAAATTCTTAAATGTAAAAAAAGAGAAGGAAAAAGAGTTCTCTAGTAAGCAAACTTTGACATTTCTTTCATCAATCCATCTAAAACTTTTGGACACATGGCACGCCGAGTTACTCACTAGAGCTAATCAAATGAATAAAATTGACCCCTTTATACCTTTAGTATTTCCTCAAGCATAACAACACAAGATAATTTTTAAACCACTAAGAAAAAAAAGTAGAAATAATCATTGATTCTTAAATAAACAATAGCTACACGGGACATATGTGACAGCTTATATATTATTAGTGAACAAGTGCTATAAGAGGATTGTTGTGCTTCATATAAAAAGTTTGGTTTATATAAAACACGTCTTTGAGTTGGCGGTTGATTACGTACATTCCAAATAAGCCTTCTTCTGATCACAAATAGCTTTATAATATTGGCTGATGAAGATGTCTTCAACAAAAAAATATTGCACGCATGACACAATGATTAGGCTTAAGCGTTCGTATGAAAATCAAAAATTCAATTACACTAGGAAGGGACCACCATCCGCGACATAGCCGGAAGAGATTTAATGGAGACAATTTGTCAAAAGTTGAAAAAAAGAGTATATATGTTATGGACGAATATGCGAGTGTATCTAGTTTACTCGTGTGAATCTGATAGTATCAGATTCGGCCTGTTTCGACTTTTCTACTGAATTCAGAGTTCTGTTCCATATCTGATTCTGAACTCTTTGAGGCATAGTTTACCAGTAGGGGGGAGTACACCTGTCTCCCAGGATGGATAGATGGCCTTTCAGGGGTTCTAGGACTTTTCACAACGGACATTTCTCAACGATTTTATAAAAAAAATGGGTCCCGGACCCAAGGGACCCACTTGATCATATTTTTTCAATTCTATCAGATTCGACCTGTCTCGACTTTTCTACTGGATACCGCAGAAGGTCATTTCAATAAGTTTTTGCTCTTTGATAAGTTCGACAGCAAATCAGACAACATAGAAATTTTTATTTTTGAGTCAAAGAATTGAAAAAATATGATCAAGTGGGTCCCTTGGGTCTAGGACCCCGGGACTCAAGGACCCATGGGTCCGGTACCCCAGCTGGGTCCCGGGTCCCTTGGGTCTTGGAGTCCTTTTCGGACTCTGATTTTGCATCTTCTTTTTCATCATCTGAAAGATCCAATTTTCTCCTTGCAGTTATGCGAGTTTCAGCCAGAGAATATGGAATAAAGAAAACTATATCGCCAAAAGAGAGTCTTCCTCTCGACGGCTTGTGAACAACCAATAAAATCAAGCTATTGGAAAGCAAAATTTTACACGATAAAAAAAGCTAATTCAACATATGAGGACGCGTCATATGATCCAAAAAAAATTAGTGTTGTTATTCAGCTCTTTCGTTGTTATTCGCAGTCTAACAAACCTTTGCGACTTTTCACGATAAACCTTAAAGGGCCAGTCCAGTCACAACTATATGAAAAATGATATATTCGGAAAGATCATGAAAAATAGAGCATTTTTTGTTTTTACGGCATGTTCTGAATCGTTGTAGTTTTCGAGATAATTGCGTTTGAATTTGTGTACAAGCTCTTCGTTGTAATACACAAACTTTTTTGAATTTTTTGCGGAAAAATCGATTTTTGCATCAATTTTTTAAATTTTCATAAAATGAACATTGTAGCAATTTTTTATAGCTAAATGAGACGAACAAAATGACACCAAAATTATCCAATTTGAACATTGTTTTGGGTTATTGAAACGAAAATTCTGATTCATGTTTTCGTTTCAATAACCCAAAACAATGTTCAAATTGGATAATTTTGGTGTCATTTTGTTCGTCTCATTTAGCTATAAAAAATTGCTAAAATGTTCATTGTATGAAAACTTAAAAAATCGATTTTTCCGCAAAAAATTCAAAAAAGTTTGTGTATTACAACGAAGAGCTTGTAACAAATTCAAACGCAATTATCTCGAAAACTACAACGATTTAGAACATGTCGTAAAAACAAAAAATGCTCCATTTTCATGATCTTTCCGAACATATCATTTTTTCATACGGTTGTAACCGACTGGACTGGTCCTTTAAAGTTTTTGAGTCGATTTTAAAAGAAAAAGAAAAATTTTTGTGAACTCCGAGTATTTAATCGAATTAACACCTAAATTCGCATAAAAACACACAGGATGTCCAATCAAGAAATAGCTTCGAGGGATAAAGGCACGAAGAAAGTAAAGTAGGAATGAACGAAATTGAAGATAATTAGGTACATAATTACAAGCTTATAGAAATAAAATGTATGAAGGTTCTGCGTGTTCCGTCAAGCGTGCAAAAGAAAGAACTTTACTGGCTATGTTTGCATTCAATCAAACCGATATTATTTATTAATTAGTAACTACGGCTGACCAAAATGTACAAAAAGTTCCCACGACCCAACAACGCTATAAAATCGGCCAGAAACTTGTTTTAGAGGGTTTTCTATGCGGGAAATCGATGAAAGAACCGTGAAAACGCTTCCCTAACCTTGATTCAGGGAAGAGAATCTCTTCAAGAGATGCGTGTATTGAAGCGAAAATGAACTAAAATTCGAATTTTTGCCCAAAAACTAATTGTTGGTTTAAAAAAATGTCAAATTTGGGGATTTCTTGTTGAAAAATGAAAAAATCGAATTTTGCCCGAAAAATTGAATTTCTGGAAACGGGTTTGAATTTGCCTGAATATTGACACGAAAACTTGATTCAACGAAGGCTGTTTATGGAAACGACTATAATAAATCATGATAAAATTCAAAATGCGGACATTTTGAGCAAAAATACATAGAACAAATTTTTATACACTCATCGAAACGAATAAAATGACACCAAAATTATTGAATGTAAACAATATTTTGGGTTATTGAAACGAAAACATGAATCAGGTTTTCGTTTCAATAACCAAAAACATTGTTCAAATTCAATAATTTTGGTGTCATTTAATTCGTCTCGGCGAATTATAAAAAAAATTTGTTCTATGTATTTGTTCTCAAAACGTCATCAGCATTTTGAATTTGATGATTTATTAAATCGTTTCAATAAACAGCTTTCATTGAATCAGGGCATCAATCCCTTCGCTTCAATACACAAAACATATTCGAATTTTTCAAACAATCTTGTTTCGCATTTATCTCTAAAGGGTTAACGATTTAGAATTTACTTCCAAAGCAAAAGTTGATCGCCACAACGTGAACTTGCTTATACAAAAAGTTTGTTCATAATTGGACTGGTCCTTTAAGTAGTAGGATGCTCGACAAGTAAGTATAGAGGAAATAAGTTTGAAAAGAAACATGAAAATTGCATTGAATGGACAAAAAAGACTATGGTGAGGGACTAAAATGTTAAATCTAATTAAAAAACTCATCTTTAGGGCTTATTGGATTTAAGGTAAAGGAAATTAGTTAGTTTAACCGTTATTTTCCTTTAAGAAACAGTTTATAGTGCATGAAATATTCAATTTGTTGGACTTGTCTACCAGTTCCACGAAAATAAATTTTTTTGAAGTACCTATAAAAGTACCTATCTTGTAGAGCACAAAATTCTAGACAACTTTAGCCAATCAAGTTATGCATTTTGAGCTAAACTGAAGGATTTTTATGTTGTTAAACTTTTCACCAAGTTTTCGTGTCAATACACAACAAATTTATCGAACAAAATCCCATTTTTTACAAAGTTGTTATAAAAAAACATAAATACTTTTTTTTATAACTCTATGAGACGAATAAAACGACACCAAAATTATCCAATTTGAACATTGTTTTGGGTTATTGACACGAAAACCCTGAATCAGAATTTTCGTTTCAATGACCCAAAACAATGTTCAAATTGGATAATTTTTGTGTCATGTTATTCGTCTCATAGAGTTATAAAAAAAGTATTGGAATTTTGTTCGATAAGTTTGAATTTGTGTATTGACACGAATCTTGGGACAAGTTTAACAACATAAAAATCCCTCAGTTTAACTCAAAACGCATAACTTTATTGACCAAAGTTGTCCAGAATTTTATGATCTACAAGAAATGCTACTTTTTAAAAAAATCCACGTGAAAAATTTTCAAAATTTTTTCTGGAAATGACCGTAAGAATCCGAATTTGACATTTTCGAAGCGAAAAAATGCTTCGTTAATTCAGGAAAGGCATATTGCGTATTGAAACGAAAAGTCGCAAAAATGCGATTTTTGTCTACAAACGTTACCCCTTTTGGGGTAAAAATGTGAGGGGGATCATCAAAAAATTGAAAAATTCGAAAAAAATGAAAAATTCATCACAAATTGAAAACTGCGTCAAAAACTAAAAAATGCATCAAAAATTCGTCAAAAATTAAAAAATTCGAAAAAATTGAAAAATTCATCAAAAATTAAAAACTGCGTCAAAAATTGAAAAATTTGAGAAAAATGAAAAATTCACCAAAAATTGCTTTGCAATCTTCAAAAACTGAAAAATTCGTCAAAAATTTAAAAATTCGAAAAAAATGAAAAATTCATCAAAAATTAAAAACTGCGTCAAAAATTGAAAAATTCACCAAAAATTGCTTTGCAATCTTCAAAAATTGAAAAATTCATCAAAAACTAAAAAATGCATCAAAAATTCGTCAAAAATTAAAAATTGCGTCAAACATTAAAAATTCGAAAAAAATGAAAAATTCATCAAAAATTGCTTTTCAATTTTCAAAAATTGAAAAATTCGAAAAAAATGAAAAATTCATCACAAATTGAAAACTGCGTCAAAAACTAAAAAATGCATCAAAAATTCGTCAAAAATTAAAAAATTCGAAAAAATTGAAAAATTCATCAAAAATTAAAAACTGCGTCAAAAATTGAAAAATTTGAGAAAAATGAAAAATTCACCAAAAATTGCTTTGCAATCTTCAAAAACTGAAAAATTCGTCAAAAATTTAAAAATTCGAAAAAAATGAAAAATTCATCAAAAATTAAAAACTGCGTCAAAAATTGAAAAATTCACCAAAAATTGCTTTGCAATCTTCAAAAATTGAAAAATTCATCAAAAACTAAAAAATGCATCAAAAATTCGTCAAAAATTAAAAATTGCGTCAAACATTAAAAATTCGAAAAAAATGAAAAATTCATCAAAAATTGCTTTTCAATTTTCAAAAATTGAAAAATTCGTCAAAAATTAAAAAATGCATCAAAAATCGAGAAATTCTTCAATCCGAATTGAACATTGATAAAATTCCTCCTCGGATTCAAGGAAAGCTGTATATCGACGCGAAAATTCGAGAAAATCATTTGTTAATTGGATCATTGTTTAACTATAATATTGTAAAAAGTTAACCAATGATTGAGTCCAATTAACAAATGATTTTCTCGAATTTTCGCGTCGATATACAGCTTTTCTTGAATCCGAGGAGGAATTTTAGAAATGTCCAATTCGGATTCCCTGCACATTTTTACTCCAAAAAGATCGTTTTTAGGCAAAAATCGCATTTTTGCGACTTTTCGTTTCAATACGCCTTTCCTGAATTAGCGAAGCATTTTTCGAAAATACCAAATTCAGATTTTTTACCCCTAGAGGAGCCATTTCCAGAAAAAAAATTTCGAAAAAATTTTCACGTGGGTGCTCCCTCCCCCTATTGTGTAGTAGCCCCCACCCTGAATAATTGAGTATTGTTCAACTCTTAATTTTTATTAATATGAAAAAGGAAATGTCATTTAAAAAGAATAAAAGAGACATGAAACGAGATCCCATTAGATTCTTATTCCGGAGATGCCCAGCAGTCAAATTCTTCCGTGCCGAAGCTAGAGGCTAACTCCCTTCTATTCTTTTTTTTGTTGTTAGCTTGAAAGGCCGGCTTTTCGACTCGATTTTCCGCTTTCCTCCATAATTAACAACCCCGACGAGCAGCACTTTTATTAAGCGTGATGAAGAAAAATGACTAGATCGTGCATTCTAATCACACAAATAATAATCCTACTCAAAAAATTTGGGGATGCAAGTGTAGGGTAATTAATTAGTTTTATTCCCAATAAATTAATCATAATGAAGTTAGCGCATCTGTTTGGCTAAATATGGATTTCTGCACGAATAAAATGGCTGTCGAGAACAAATATTTGCTTTCACACGAAAGAATCCGGAAAAATAAAGAACCTGAAAAAGTGATGAAAATTGAAATCCTATGGGGTTGTTCCCCCAAAATTCGCGGAATTTTATCGTGATTTTTGGAAAAAAATTTTCTAAAAAGGACCCATATAGGGATAATTTTATACGGGGAATCGATTGTCCACATTTTCTAAGCATGAAAACGCTTCCCTGACCATGATTCAGGGGAGATCATGGGTGTATTAACGCGAAAATGAACTAAAATTCGAATTTTCGTCAGAAAACCGACTAAAGGTTTTTCTAGGCGCGGAATCGATTGTGCATATTTTCGAAGCATGAAAAAATTTCGGCTCTAAATGATCATCGACCAATATATACATCATCGACCAATATATGTATATGAAGCGGTGAAAGTATTAATTAGTTTGGCTTAATCGAAGAGGAGAGGGCGACACACATAATCCTTTTTGGCATGAAACCGCAAGCATAAAATTAGCCTGTGTGTGGTCCATTTGGCTACTCGAAAAGCTATGAGAATTTCTACTAGCTAATAACTATCTTCTGAAGAGGTTCAAAATGGCTGTCGATAACAAATATTTACTTTCACACGAAAAAATCCGGACAAATAAAGAATGTGAAAATTGAAATTCTATCGGGTTGTTCCCCCCGGAATTTTATCATCATTTTTATGCCCCGAAAATTTTTTTCTAAAAAGGACCCATGCAGGGGTAGGGGAAAATCGATTGCGCACATTTTCGAAGCATTAAAAAATTTCGGCTCTATCTCATTTTATGAGTTTCAAGTATTTATATGAGTCCCATGGACTTTTATGAGTCCTATCGATTTGTCTTAGGCCTTAGGCTTTTGTCCTTAGACTTTAGGCTTATCCTTAGAGAGGATCTATACTTTACTCGCGTTGCAAGTACTCGGTACGGGTGGTCGGTACGAGTACTCGGTGCGAGTACTCGCGGCGAGTAACTTGCAGCGAGTACTCGCAATGTTTCCAGCTACACTTCGTTTTTAAGTGGTTCGAAGTTACTCGCAAGGGCTGCGAGTACTCGCTGCTTCAAGCTACACTTGTTACTCGCTGCTTCAAGCTACACTTGTTACTCGCAACGTTTCGACGGACGAAAGGTTGCGAGTACTCGCGAGGATTATAGGAAAAATCCAGTTGGAGGGGGCCGGACACAAACCCTTGCCTGTTGGCTCTAGGGCTGTGAAAAAATTTTGACGGTTTTTCCAAAACTGGTTTTTTCCAGATTTTGACGTCAAAATCTATTTTCAAATTGAAAAAATAGAAAAAATTCGAAAAAATAGAAAAAATAAAAAAAAATAGAAAAAAATCGAAAAAATTGAAAAAAATCGAAAAAATAGAAGAAAATCGAAAAATTGAAAAAAATAGAAAAAAATCGAAAAAATTCGAAAAATAGAAAAAAAAGAAAAATTGAAGAAAATCGAAAAATTGAAAAAAATAGAAAAAATCGAAAAATTGAAAAAATTGAAAAAAATTGAAAAATTCGAAAAAATTGAAAATTTTTGAAAATTTTTTTTGCGTTTTTCGATTTTTTCTATTTTTTGCGATTTTTTTCGAATTCTTTCAATTTAAAAAATTTTTTGTTAAAAATTAATATCACCATCGTGTTCCCCATAGCCGAAAACCTCCCGAGTACAAAAAATTAGCCGATTTGGAGTCATTCTTGAAATTTTTAAGCTTGCGAGTGCTTGCTGCGAGTAGCTCGCGAGCCAAGTGTAGCAAGAGACGAAATTTTTATTTATTTTTGAATCAAAGAATTGAAAAAATATGATCAAGTGGGTCCCTTGGGTCTAGGACCCCGGGATTCAATGATCCATGGGTCCGGTACCCCAGTTGGGTCTCGGGTTTTGTAAGGTAAATTTACTCGCGCGAGCACTCGCTGCGAGTAAATTTACCTTACTCGCAGCACTCGCGAGTGAAGCATAGATCCACTCTTAGGCTTTAGGATAGGTTTAGGTCTTTTTCCGCGCCTAAGAAAACCTTTAGATAGTCGGTTTTTCGGCGAAAATTGGAATTTTAGTTCATTTTCGCGTTAATACACTCACGATTTTCCCTGAATTAGGGTCAAGGAAGCTTTTCACTATCCGGGAATATGCGCAATCGATTCCCCGCAAGTGAAACGAATTTCAACTCTTTTTCTTAATTTTCAACTCTTTTTCTTAATTTTTTCTAAAAAAATCCCATGATTAGGGCATTCGAATGATCCATCGGGCGCCGGAACGAATTTCAACTCGATTTTTGGCGAATCAAAGTTTCTTAACATGTTCTTCTTGAGCTACAAATTAACACTTGTTTGACTAACCATGATCTGTGAATAAAAAAAGCTGATTTCCGGCATATTTTTTTATAAAGATGATTCATTTTCGCAATTGAACCCGAAGTTATCACACCAAATCATAGTGACGGAGTTTCCTTGACTTGTCTAAAACAAATGTACCTAACTGTGAAGATCTGTTTGATTTCGACGAACAAGTAATTACGCATTCTCTCGCTGTTGTTGATGGACGAATTTTTCTCCATTTCTTCTGCATATAAAAAGAAGAGTTGAATACAAAAATTAAGTTATTGTGTAAAACTGTTATTTTGATCATTGATATTTTCTTCGCAATCGAAAATGATTTCGTTAGTTTTTGTGACTTTGTGTGCCCATGTTACCTTCGGTAGCTATGCAAGACCGGGTAATTTCGATAGCTATAGAATGAATCAAGCTTATGGTGGATATGGAAGTGGTGGATATGGAAATGGTGGATATCAAGATGGGTCTTTTAACCAACCTCCTAGATGGAACCAGCCGCAACAGAATTATGGTCAACAAGGAGGGAATTTTGGCGGTGAAAGTGGACTTGGAGGAGGACAATTTAATGGAAATGAATGGGGCCAGCCTAATCAAGGAAGTGCATGGAATTCTCAGCCTAGTCAAGGGAATTTTGGAAGCAATGGTGAGTTCAATGAAAGCTCATTTATATAAATTAACAACTTTTAGCCGGTTCCCAGGGATCGGGACTTGGTGCACAGGAAGACATTGGAGTTGGAACAAGCAATACCAACTTCGGACAATCAAGTGGAAATTTTGGTGGTAGCGCCCAATCGCCACAATCAGGCGGAATTTCAAACACGGGCTTCTCTTCTAGTGCTTCTGGCAATGTGGATACATCGGGACAACAAACTTTTACGCTCTCGCCAACACAAGAAAGCGTGGGTAGCAATTTTGGAAGCTCAAATCCAAGTGGCAATAGCGGCCTGGAAACTAATCCTACTGCCCTAAAGTAACAATTTATAGTGATTAGCATTCATTTGGACATTTTAGTAATCCCAGTATTTCTGGAAACCAAAACAGCGACTCGAATATCCCTGCTCCACCATCTCGTAGATGAGCGATAAAAATCAAACCAAATACTTTACTACAAAAGACGATAAACCTGTTTTTTTGATAGATTGAATGTTTATTTTCTCTCGTTTTCTCAGATAATTTTTTCATGTGTTAAAAACGGGAAAAGTCTGACTCGGGCAGGAAAAATGTTGGAAACTATCTAGATGGGGAGAAGGGGGGGCGCTCGCTTCAATACATGCCTTCATTGGATCAGGAAAGCATTTTTCCGCTAATGTCAAATTCGGATTCCCCGCAATTTTTTTTACCTATACAGGGGTCATTTCCAGAAAAAATTTTCATGTGTGTGAAAAATTTTTTCGATTGTGTAGCAGCTCCAGACTTTTTTCATAAAGCAAAGACATGTGAATTCTTGCGATCTCATTTTTTACCAATAAAATTTTACTAATTAATATTCTTTTATTTAGTCAAGAGAACCTAATAAAACAATACAATATACCGGTATAGCTATACTATATGGCACGACTATAAAAGGCACATATTAGGATAAAACTTTAAAATCTTAACATTATTATAACAAACTTTAGAACAAATAAAATATCAACTAGAGTGCAACTATAAAACAACCATCTACAAATCAATGGACTTTCTCTAAAACGATAACCACGCGTGATGGAATATAAACAGCAATATGGTTTGAACGGCCAGCATAGCCTTCCGGGTAAGTATGGAATTCTTGGTTGGGATCCAATCGAGTATGGCCTCCAAATTCTGCGGCATCGCTGTCAAGCGCTATTTTGTACCTAAAAATAGAAAAGCCATATAGTCTGTTTCAGCCCCAACTATAAAAAAAGCTGGACCCAAAATTCAGAGTCCGAAGTTAGCATCCCGTCCGATCTGGCAAGTTAAGCAACGTTGGGCCCCCGCAGGTTCGATACGAAAATTTCGATATACAAAAAAACTTTCCTTACAAAGAATAGAGCAAAAGTTGTTTGCCATTATGTTTTAGCCGGTCAAGAATTACATAAGGACCTCTTTAGGAATTTTCAAGAGTGCCGAAATTTACCCCCTCCCAAGGGCTTGATGATAGCTGATTAACAAAAACATACACTCCAGGAACTTCAACACCAACTTTATAACCAGGAAAACTTTGTGTAGAATGAAAATTAAAAATGAAGACCAAACCAGCTCGCTCGAACACAACGACTTTATCGCTACCATGCTTCCATGAAACGTATGCCTAAAGAGTGAATATTTAGCTTAACTACAGGTTGGTATTTTCATTCGATTTTTGAAAAAAATTTCGCCAAAAAACGCAAAAGTACGGTTTTTTTGGCTCACAGTGTACAATGAAATCATACCGGGCCACGACTTAAGAAATGATGCTTCTCTTCCAATTGATTCATAGCACGATCGAAATTGTTGAGAAACTTGTAACGAAGCAGATCATCATCAATAAGGTTATACTGGCGCCGAGCATAATGAAACGATTCGTTATTTCCAATTCGTGGAAAGTCGAGCCACTCTGGATGACCGAATTCGTTGCCTAAGAAAGAATAAATTTTGTTGATAAAATGAAAGGAGGGTACCTATGAAGTTTAGCCAGGCCTCACCACCCAAGCCATAAGTTATGAGACGAATCAATTTGTGTAGCGCCAAGCCACGGTCGATAATTGGAGTTAACGGCGAAGCTGTTGACATAAAATCGTACATTTCTAAATGAGAAATGTAATAAAAAGAAATCTATTCTCAACTAATCTATTCTTATAAAACATGTCTATACAGTCAAATCTCGGTAAGAAGTTCCCACGATAAGAAATTTGTGTGAAAAATTGAATTTTCTTTGAAAAATAATAATACGCCCAGTGTCGTAATTATGGGGAAAACCTTCCCCCCCCCCCAACCTGAAACTTTTTTAATTTTCGGGGAAGAAAAATGAAAATTTCTTTAAAAACGCCATATTCGGGCCGGATCCCCAGGGGTGGCTGGTAGTATCGAGGTTAAAACTGTACTTCAACAAAGTAGGCTGAATTTTAACGACAGGAATTATTCCACAAAAAAATCTATGTACCTTTATCCATAAGCCAAAATGCAATAGTTTTGTCGCCAACCAATGCTTGATCATGAGATTCTGCATATGCTACATGTTTTTCGCCATAACTAAAAAGTGAAAATTGTGCAACAAAAAAACTTTTCGTCATCAAACAATTAAAGGGGTGGCAATCATGGCGCTTAATCCAAGAAAAAAAATTTTCTTCTAAAAAGATCATTTTGAAGGGTAAAATCATGCGAGAAATCGATTGCGCGCATCGCCGAAGCGTGAAAACGTCATCCTGACCCTGATTTAGGAAAACTTTGTTTTATTTTATATCAATAATCGTTGAAAAATTTAAAGTTTTTCCTGAAAATTCAAAGTTTTCCCTGAATCAGTGTCAAGGTAACGTTTTCACGCTTCGGCGATGCACGCAATCAATTTCTCGCATGATTTTAACCCTAAAATGATCTTTTTAGAAAAATTTTCTTGGATTAGGCTATGATTATCACCACTTTTAATAAGTTAAATTAGACCCGGATATGGATGTCATTGATTTAAAAAAAATTAAGCATAAGTGCTTAAAATTAAGCCAAATAGCATCCCTAGCCCGGATTTTAAAATGACAATTTCCCCTAGCAAGGGACATACACGAAGTAAAGCATGAATTTTTCAAAAAGTCCTATATATTCTGAAAGGGCATACCTAATAACCCTTTAGAAATAACAAAATTAGCTGCTATAACTCTAATCCTAAAAAGATAAAAAAATTTTAAAAGGCAAAAATTTTTTGACGGCAAGGGAAGTCGAACCCTGGATCGTCCAATCATTGGCCTGCAACCGATTCACTGAGCCATTTTGCCCTGATTGAATGGTTCATTTTTTACTTATATAGTGTATTTTTTATCTCCTCAGGATTAGAGTTATACCAGCTAACTTTGTTATTTCTAAAGGTTAGGTATACTCTTTCAGATTATATAGGACTTTTTGAACAATTCAAGCGTCACTTCGTGAATGTCCCTTGTAAATGACAAACATACCGTCGGTTTTCAAGAGTATGGACAATACTTGCAATTTCCCAATCTTCGTCCCGCATATGCTTGAGAATTTTAATCCAAAGATCTGGAATAGCCATAGCAAGTCGATAATCGAAACCTTGACCTCCTTCGTCCACAGGGCGACATAAACCAGGCATACCACTAACTTCCTAAACAAATTTTTAACGAATTTCTCGATTTTGATGAATTTTTGTCAAATTTTTCAATTTTTGGGATATAAGAGCCAAAGTAGTTCCAAAAAATAGAAATAAAAATACCTCGGCAATGGTGATAACGTTAGGGTAAAATTTATGAAGCATATAATTTGCTAGCGTGAGATAAACCAAAGAATCCGTATCGCCATTCAGCCCATAATAATGATCATAATGGCCAAAGCTATCGCCTAAAATACTCCCAAATTTACTGAAGAAAATCTATGACGCAAAAAATATAAGGAGATTCAAGATATATTTTTTAGGCCAGCGTCGTAATTTTGGTCCAGATTTAAGAGGAAAGTTTTTGGGAAAACTTTTTCGACCTATTTAAACAAAAAAACAGCTCTGCAAGCGAAACATTTGATTGAAAAATGCTTGTTTTTAAGCTGTAAATGCTCAAAAAATTGCAATTTTTGTTGAAAAAAAAGAAAATTAACAAATTTTCGCAAAATTAACGAAGTTATGCAGCAAAAATTACAAAGTTGTTATATTTTCTTCAATTTTATAACCATTTTTTTATGGCTAACTTCGTTTTTTGAGACCTAAAAGTCATTTTTTGCAGAAACAACCTTGTAAATCGATCATCTCACCCTAAGTGTGTGAACATCTGTGGCTCCTTAACCAAAACTCAGTTTGTAACGTGGCAGAACCTTAAACACTTACACATTCCATGAGAATGATAAATCATCGAAGTAACGCCATCAAAACGGAAACCATCAAATCGATATTCTTCAATCCACCAACGCAGATTTGACAACAAGAAGCGCTGAGTCTCAATTTGAGTATAATCGAAGAGACGCGAATCCCATAGCGTATGAAAACCACGAGGATTGTCATGAAAGTAGCCGCCATCTGTGCAATTCCATCGATTCAAACCATCATCGACGTTCTTCGATGCATGCGAGTGAACAATATCAAGCAGCATTACAATGCCATAGCTATGAGCCTTGTCAACAAGGTATTTCAAATCGTCAGGTGTTCCGCAACGGCTATAAAGGCTGTTAGAAAAAAGAACAAGAGGGGCTGGCTATTCAAGTCTGGGGGTCCAATGACGTGAAAAAATTTGAAAATTTGGGGCCCCGGATTTGAATAGCCCCAAACAAAATTACCTCGATGCAGCAAAGAAACTGGTCACTTGATAACCAAATGAGGCATAATAAGCATGTTCCATGACGGCCATAAGCTGGATGGTATTATAACCTACAAAATCTTTAATCCAGACAATTGGTAATGCTAAAAATCACCTTGTTTGTGGATTCGCGGAATAACATCATCAGCAAATGCACGATACGTGTTGACTTTCCCTTCAGGACTTGAAATTCCAACATGAGCTTCATAAATACGCAACGATTGTGACGGCTTCGGTCGATTTTCTTTGAACTGGTATGGATGAGGCGGATTGTACAATTTCTAAAAACAGATAGTAAACAGTCAACAAAAAGAGGCCGAAAATAAATACTTGATGAAAAACAATCTCCTTCTCGGCACATGTAACATATTGGGCCCATGGAGATAACTTGTAGAAGACTTGACCATCTTTTTTCACAGCAATCTTTATGATGGAATTATGTGGTATAACACAAGAACCATCTGCGTTTGGCATTATAACCAAACGCCATTTGCCAAATTCTAATTTTTCATAGGGATTTGCATTCACATCCCACTTATCTAGAAGACATTTATAAAAATTTAAATTATATCTTCGAAAGAATTGCCCATAAAATTTCAAATTAAACAGGAGAGCAAAAAAAAACCGTACTTTGAGTTATTTTTTTCAAAAGTCACCTATAAACGTTTTCAAGGAGTTTCGATGCGTGCAATTGATTTCTCGCATGAAAATACCCCTTATATGTGATTTTTGACAAATTTTCACCAAAAAAAGCAAAAGTACAGTTTTTTGCTCACCCTGTATATCCATAAAATATTTCAAATAACGAGAAAAATTTTTGGGTTGTTCAAAAAGTTCGTTGAAAAGTGAGGTACACGAACTTTTCGAACAAGGATAAGATATAAATGGTTCCCGGACAGTTGTTCTTGTTCCTCGCGACACATAAATCCAAATGGTTGTTACCAGGGATCAAAAAAGGGGCCGAGGCAGGCCCCGAAAGTCCTGTACCGGCCATTTTCGACTCCAGGTTGTTCCTATGTTTAAGATGTCATAGTAGAAATCACTATGCTCAAAGTGGATCCATAAGCAAAATCATTATGCAACAAAAAAATTTGGAGCTAGTCCGGCTGGGGGACCAAGTGATGTTCAAAAAAATTTTTTCAATTTTCTTCTAAAAACCAACTTTTTAGGGTAATTTCTAGGCGAAAAATCGATTGCGCTCATTCCCGAAGCGTGAAAATGCTTCCTTGACCTTGATTCAGGGAAATAAATGTGTATATTGAAGAGAAAATCGAAAAATTTTGAAATTTCTCCCTTAAAATCATATTTCTGGGGGTAATTTCATGCGAGGAATCAATTGCGCGCATTCCCGAAGCTTGAAAAGGTTTCTCTGTCCCTGATTCAGGGAAATGAGTGTTTTTATTGAAGCAAAAATATGAAAATTTTGGATTTTCTTCTAAAATCATCGTTCTAAGGGTTATTTTATGCGAAAATCGATTCAGCGCATCACCGAAGCGTTGCGATAGAAACATAATTTTTCAAGGACGATGGTCAAGGATGCATTTTGACGCTTCGAGGATGCGCTGAATCGATTTCTCGCATAAAATAACCTTTAGACGATGGTCTTAGAAGAAAAACCCAAAACTTTCATATTTTCGCTTCAATATACACATTTATTTCCCTGAATCAAGGTCAAGAAAGCATTTTCACGCTTCGGGAATGAGCGCAATCGATTTTTCGCCTAGAAATTACCCTAAAAAGTCGATTTTTAGAAGAAAATCGGAAAATTTTTTTTGAGCGTCACTTGGTCCCCCCACCCCCAGCCGGACTAGCTCCAAAATTTTAGACAATTTTACTTTTGCCCTCAACTTTGGGGCAAGGAAAACCTAATAGAAGAACAATGTATTGATAGGAATAACTGGTCAAAGAACAACACAGCGTCCAATATAAACTTACTAAAATCACCGACCAAAGACATTCCATCAATTCCAGGTGACCATTCATGGCAAACAACAGTACCATCTTTTGCTACATGAATGCCATATTCGTTATAAGATTTGGTAAACGCTTCAAGTCCACCAGGAATCTAAAAAAATTTGCAAAATGGGGTATTTTCATACTTTTCAATAAAAAAACCGAATCGGATATGTAATTTTGAAGGGTTAAAAATCATTTACCTGTTCAATTCGCTTCAAGCTATCATTAAAAACATTATAGCGACGCACTATTTCATGTTCATAAGATCTAAGATAGCCATCGAGTTGAAACAAATTCTCCAACTTTGGTGGACGATTATCTTCGGGCATATTTGCTATTTTATCCAACTAAAATAGAAATGTAGAAAGTTAATAGAAAGAAAAAAATGTTTGTTATCAGTTCAATTTTTCTCGACAAATAAACAAGTCTGTGCATAACGCCAAACGTAGAAAAATAAACAGCCGCGTTGAACATAGAAATAGCGCATGTAAGAAGAGAACAGAAAAATAGCCATTGCACTTAGAATATAAAAGAAACGCGTTTAGTATTTACTATCGAAAAAGTAAAGATCAAATTGGCATGAAAATCACATGGTAGAGATCAAACTGGCATGAAGGTCACGTGATAACCAACATTTTATGCTTTTTTGTGCAACATACCTTTTCATTTGGTTCTTTCGCATAAAATTCTAATGAATTGATCTCTTTAGTTTTATCAAAAGTTTCCATATTTTTGGATTCCGAACACTCAACACTTTTTGATGGGCCAATGAATAATGTCGAAAGAAACATCGAATTTATTTAAAAGATCTAAAAAAAGGATAATGCCGACTTTCAAAAATTTAACTTGGTCCCCTAGGGTAATTTTTTTGGCGATTTTTTCCAAAAATTGCCTTGGTTCCTCCCAAGGTAATTTTTTTCCGAATTTTGGCACTTATGCACTATCCCCCCTAGGAGAGGGAGGGTGATTCTGCATAAATTTATGCAGAATCCCCCCCCCCCAAGCTGAAAAAAGGCTTTGGTTTAGGCCTAGGCTTAGCCTAAACGAAAGCCTAACTCTAAGCATAAACCAAAGCCTAAGCAGTGCCGTATCCAGAGGGGGAGGGGGTAAAGGGGATAATTACCCCCCTTAAAATCCGAAAATTTCATTGAAAAAATGATGTTTTTCTGAAATTACCCCCCCCCCCTAAAATTTTTTTCTGCATACGGCACTGAGCCTAAGCCTTTTTTCAGCTTGGGGGATAGTGCATAAGTACCCGAATTTTTCCAAAAATTGCCTTGGTTCCTCAAGGTAATTGTTTCCGAAGTTTTCCGAAAAAATGAAATGAGTATAACTGTTTTATTTTTAGATTTTTTGATAAAGTATAACCACATTTTCTCGACAATTTTATAAGGGTTTATCGGAAAAACCCAGTCAATTTTAGGTTAAAAAAGTCGAAAATATTTGATTTTTTACGAAAAATTTCGTGTCAAAGTTGGCTATGCAGAATTTCGTATGAATCCTTTTTTCGTAGGATGTTGAAAAAGAATTGAAAATAAAATGAGAAACGAATAAGGAAAAAATTTCAGAAAAGATTTGATAAGGAATCAACAAATAAACAAATTGATCATCAATTCTTTCATTTAAACAAAAATCGCATTCTCGATTTGTTTTCGAATGTTTTTAAGAATCAGGGTTTTCGTTGTAATAACGAGAACATTGATTTTTTTGAATTGGACAAACCCTAAAACATTAAAGGGGGTGCAAATTAGGGCCCTTTCTCATCAAAATTTTCTTTGAAAAATGACCTACTAGGGGTAAAAATAGGGTGAAAAATCGATTGCGCACATCCCCGTCGCGTGAAAATGTTTCCTTGACCCTTATTCAGGAAATGGGGTGGGTGTATCGAAGCGAAAATAAAATATTTTCGGATTTTTATGTGAAAACTGTCGATTCTTAGGTTTTTCTAGGCGGGGAATCGATTGCGCGCATTCTCAAACCGTGGAAACGCTTCCTTGACCCTGATCCAGGAAAAAAATCGGTGTATTGAAGCGAAAATCAATTTATTTACGTAAATACGTATCCTTTCCCTGAATCAGGGTCAAGGAAGCG
>OZJO01000623.1:3124-33780 GCA_900406225.1 Acrobeloides nanus | reverse complement strand
AATAAACATTGTAGCTATAATTTTTTATAGCTAAATGAGACGAACAAAATGACACCAAAATTATCCAATTTGAACATGGTTTTGGGTTATTGAAACGAAAATTCTGATTCATGTTTTCGTTTCAATAACCCAAAACAATTTTCAAATTGGATAATTTGATGTTATTTTATTCGTCTCATTTAGCTATAAAAATATCTAAAATGTTCATTTTATGAAAATTTAAAAAATTTAGCGATTTTTCCTCAAAAATTCAAAAAAATTTGTGTATTACAACGAAAACATGTACAAAATTCAAAATTTTAAACGCAATTATTTCGAAGAGTACAACGATTCAAAACATACCGAAAGAAAAAAATGCTCCATTTTTCATGAACTTTCCGAATATTAACAAAATGGCAACTTTTTTCCCACTAGACTGGTCCTTTAAAAGAACATTTTCACGAAAAAAGAAGTTCTTAATTTTTTATTTTTGGTTGAAAGTCGAATTTTTTATTTTAATTACAGGGTGTACAAAAAATCGCAATTTCCGTGATTTTTAAAATGAATTTTGGACCCGACAATTTTTTCTAAAAAAACCCTTAGAGTTAATTTTATGTGGGAGATCGATTGCGTGCATTCCCGAAACTTGAAAACGCTTCCCTGATTCAGGAGAGAGAGTAAGTGGAAGTGAGAGGGAGTGGATTTTTTGCTTTTTCTAATGGTTTTCAACCGAAAAATTTTGGAGGCCAAAAAAAAGGCTGCCAACAAATTTTTCGCTAAAGGTGCCCTCTCCCAGTCGCGCAAAACTTTCCCCTCTCCCTTTCTTTGCGATACTGTGACCCGTTCAGAGGGGATTAGCTCCTTTGAGAGCTCCTACGGCCATGGGTCTGGCTCGCCGCTGGATGTTTCATTAACTAAAAAAATATGTTTTTCATTTAGCAAAGAAGAATTAAAACGAATAAATTATTTCATGCAGGTATTAATGATAATCTGCTTCAAATATTACCGAATATTGAAACCGATTTTTTAGAATTGGATGCTGATAGGGTTGAAATTGATAACAAGTATGTAATTTGACAATGCTTAGCAAAATACCGGGTAGTTTATAACGTGCAATAAAAATTCTTGCTCGTAATTATTAACCGAAAAACGGCAAAAACGATAATAAATAAATAAATATCGAGCTAGACTTATCAAAAAATCGAAAATTTATCACTTTATTTTAAAGAATAATCAACAATAATCGAGTTGTATTATATTGAGTCGTTCGGAAAGTAACCGGTTTTTGCAGATTCCATCTAATCTTTATAAAAATGACCCCTATAAGGGTTTTTCTATGTAAGGAGAACTGGTTGCTCGTATTGCCGAGCCTCGAAAATTTTTTTCTCAATTTTCTCTTGAAGGACCAAGAGGTAAAAAATCGAATTTTCCAAATCACATGAAATTTTGTATTCAGGGGTTTTTCTCCATGGGGAACTCGAATCTGAAGGAATTTTCTGATTTTGATCACTGGAAGTTACCCACACGAGGAGTATAATCCATAAAAAGGCTTCATAACGAAAATCTCTTAAATCAGTATCAGGGAATTTTTTTCATGCCTCAAAAATGTGCGCAATCGATTCTTCGCCTAGAAAAACCCTAAACAGAGTTTTTTCCGACGAAATTCTGAATTTTTATTCATTTTCGCTTCAATACACCCACCACTTTCCCTGAATCAGAATCAGGGAAGCGTTTTCACGGTTCCTTGATCCTGATTCAACTCCCCCAAGCGTTTTTCAGAGTAAAGAATAAATCGTTGTGAAAAGTCCTAGAGCCGAATAAACAATGTATTAGACGGTCCGGCTTGATGAAAAAGCGTTGATTAGAATTTTTTCTAAAATTGTTTAAAAATGAGATATTTAGGGGTAATTTTATATTTTATGCAAAAAATCGATTGCGCATTACCGAAGCGTGAAAACCTTTGTTTCACCCTTAAAATCAGAAAAAAGGGGATGGGGCGAGGGGGGGGGGGGGCGGAGGGGATGGAGGCGAGAGGGAGGGGGGCGGGAGGCTCGAAAGACAAAAATTTCCTTTAGGCCCCCGAGGAGGTTTACGACCCCCCTATTCATCTATGATTACAGGGTAGTCCAAAATTTTGGAGCAGGGCTGCATCAAAATTTCGACCATTTTAGGTGTTCCGGTCAAATTTAACCGGGACTTAATANTCTTGCAGTAGCCCCGCAGGCACATTCATACTTGAATAGGGGGTCGTAATTACGACCCCCTGCGCCGCGAGGGCCTTGAAAAATGAGGAGGGGTGGCGGAGGGGATGGAGGCGAGAGGGAAGGTGGCGGGAGGCTCGAAAGACAAAAATTTCCTTTAGGCCCCCGAGGAGGTTTACGACCCCCCTATTCATCTATGATTACAGGGTAGTCCAAAATTTTGGAGCAGGGCTGCATCAAAATTTCGACCATTTTAGGTGTTCCGGTCAAATTTAACCGGGACTTAATAAATGCCAATTTTTAATCATTTTTTAGATTATTTTTCTGAAACCTTTTAAAATTGGAACAAATAGAAATTTTTGCCTGATTTGCAAAAACAAAATAATGGTAAATCAGGACAAAGACGTAGCTAAGTCCAGATTTTGGGGGTCCATCTTGAGAAATTTGACCAATTTTTTCGCTTGATCCTGTCAGAAAAATTTAGAACAATTGTTGTTTTTCACAATCTCAAATTATTTAATTTTGAGTATTAGTTTATCGTTATTGTTTGTAAAAATTGCTTTGTTTAATATAAAAAATTGAATTTTTTATTAAAAAGTTCCGGTTCCTTTTTAGTTCGAAAGACTATTCATTTATTTTTCAAAACATCAAAATCGTCGAATGGAGAAGTACACAAATTATTTCTCGTATCCCTTTTATTCCTTCCAAAGTTTGCGAATTTATTTGTAAAAACATGCTGGACCTAAATTCGTTGTCAATATCTATGGAATATGATCTTGTAAGTTTGCTTCATTTTTTAGCAAAAGCATGCGTATTTTAGGAAATTCACGGTTGGCCAAATAAAAATGTAGAGCAGCTTATGGTGGAATTTAATTTTGTGTTCACTGAGTTAGATAAAATATTAGAAATGGCGCAAGAGAAGACCCAGATGCTGCCTGGATTACAGTTAAAAATCAACTTTGTTTTACATATACGCAAATATTGGGATAAAAAATTTCGATATCATTGCATCGAAGTCTGTTTTCAACTTGCGCCTTTTTATATTTAAACGGTTATTTAGGATATGTTTAAAAAATGCATATTATTCATGAGTATGAAAAAAAGGTTGGACTCGAACTGGACCAACTCGATTACCTATAATGGCTTTGACTATAGTTTAAAAGCGAACGAAGAAAGCTTATTTAAAATGAAAAATGAAATTTTGGAAAAAGAATTTGTTTACATGTCATCTATCCAAGTCAACAATTTATCTACAAACTTGAAGTTTTCATTCAAAGAATAATGCAATTATAGCAGTGGCGTCGCAAGGATTTTTGGTGAAAAATTATTTTTGCCAATTTAAGTTGGAATCAGAAATATTTTTTCTGGTAGATTACCTGTGATTTGGTTTTATTTTTTTGAAAAATTTTGACCTACCCCCTATTTTTTGTAATTTTTTCAAAAAAATGTGCCTCCTTCTCGATTGTCTAAAAAAATTTTTTCCCTAAAAGTTTTTAAGAATATAGAATATAATGTTTGTATTGTTCAAAATCGAAAACCCTATCTAAAAATCTTTTAAATTCGCTGAGATATGAATTTTTAAATAAATCATACTCCGTTTTTAGGGGCCAAAAATTGGTATACCTTTTTTTAAAAATTCATATCTCAGTGAATTTAAAAGATTTTTTGATGGGGTTTTCGATCTTGAAAAATTCAAACATTGATCTGTATGTTCTTAAACAAATTTTTGGGAAAATAATTTTTTTAAAATCAGATGGAGGCACATTTTTTTTTGAAAAAATCACAAAAATTGATCTAAGGGTCGGCACAAGCTATCGTACTAACCACAAGCAACTGCACAAGCTAACGCAAGCTATCATACGAAAGTCATCGTACGAGTGTAATACAATCGTACGACGGACGAAATGGCCACAAGCTATCGTACGAGTACGATGGCTCGTACGACGAAATTTCGTACGATGGCCGAAATTCGTACGATGAGCCGTCGTACTTTTATCGTACGACATGCATTTTTGTGCCGTACGACGCATCGTACGACAAATGTGCATTGTCGTACGACAAATTTCGTACGATGCCATCGTAGATCGTACGACAGCTTGTGGCGATTTCATCATACTTTTACGTTAATTTTACGATCGTACGATAGCTTGTGGGGCCGTCATACTTTTGCTTGCGTTCAGTACGATAGAATGTGCAAGCTTGTGCCGACCCTAAAAAATTGGGGATAGGTCAAAATTTTTCAAAATATAAACTACCAGAAAAAATATTTCGGATTTTCCGACTTAAATTAACAAAAATACTTTTTCACCGAAAATCCTGGCTACGCCAATAAACCATAGTAATTTTATACAAAGTGGCGCAAAAAAGTGGCTTTTTTTGACATGTTGGTCCCAAAAATTTATTTTTCTAAAAATGATCGCCTTGGGGGTTTTGTATGGTAAAAGCACATAACTGCAGTAAATTCATTTCAACCTCTTCGAAGCTTCCGATATGAAAACTCGCCCCAAAATGTATTTCACTTCAGTTCCATCCAAAAAATTTTTAATTACGCCGCTATTTTATCCATATTTTGACTATTGTTGTATTATTTAAGACAAGTATATATTTTTTTTAATTGAATTTTTTATTTTAAAAAATAGAATAAATAAAATAAGGCGGAAGAAAAATGAATTTTTAAAATAAAATCAACAATTCTTACTCTGTCAATTTTTTTCATATCCTTTTATCAAACTTTTACGATCTTTTATCCAAAAACACGATCTTTTTTGTTATTTTTCGCCAACAATCCATATTTTTGGAGAATTTATACCAACATTTTATTTTTGAAATTCATTCCAACATCTTCTTCCGATAGCTCGCCCCAAAGTTTATTTCACTTCAGTCCCATCCAAAATTTTTTGGTTACGCCGCTATTTTATCCATATTTTGATTATTGTTGTATTATTTAAGAAAAGTATATATTTTTTAAATTGAATTTTTTTATTTAAATAAAAAATTGAAATTGAATCGATTTTGTTTATATATTTTTATAGATGCAACAGAGTTGTATGCAATTTTGCACACAAAAAGTCAAAATTTAAAAAAAATAAAGCCAAATCATAAATAATCTACAGAAAAAATATTTCTGATTCCGTCTTAAGTTGATAAAAATAATTTTCGCCAAAAATTCTGGCGACGCCACTGCTATGGTTATATTATTCTTTGAATGAAAACTTCAAGTTTGTAGCAAAATTGTTGACTTGGATAGATGACATGTAAGCAAAATCTTTTTCCAAAATTTCATTTTTCATTTTAAATAAGCTGTCTTGATCGTTCACTGTTAAGTTATAGACAAAGCCATTATAGGTAATAGAGTTGATCCAGTTCGAGTCCAATCTTTTTTTCATACTCATGAATAATATGCATTTTTTAAACATATCCTGAATAACCGTTTAAATATAAAAAGACGCAAGTTGAAAACATACTTCGATGCAATGATATCGAAATTTTTTATCCCAATATTTGCGTATATATAAAACAAAGTTGATTTTTAACTGTAATCCAGGCAGCATCTGGGTCTTCTCCTGCGCCATTTCTAATATTTTATCTAATTCAGTGAACACAAAATTAAATTCCACCATAAGCTCCTCTACATTTTTATTTGGCCAACCGTGAATTTTCTAAAATACGCATACGTTTGCTAAAAAATGGGGCAAACTTACAAGATCATATTCCATAACTATTGACAACGAATTTAGGTCCAGCATGTTTTTACAAATAAATTCGAACACTTTGGAAGGATTAAAAGGAATACGAGAAATAATTAGTGTACTTCTCCATTCGACGATTTTGATGTTTTGAAAAATAAATGAATAGTTTTTCGAACTAAAAATTTGCACATCTCTTTATATACTATTTACTCACATGAAATAAGGGGCGACCAGTAATGTCGTCATTATTTTGGGTGAAAAATTATTCTTGTTAATTTAAAGGACCAGTCTACTTTTGGGGAGTTGATGCGATGTCAATTTTTCGATTTTTGATAAGTCTGACTCGATGTTTATTTGTTTTATGGTTTTGCCGTTTTTTATTAATAATTACAAGCAAGAATTTGTATTGCACCCTGTAAACTACCTGGTATTTTGTTAAGCATTATAAACTTACATACTTGTCTTTAATTGAAACTCTATTGGCATTCAATTCTAAGAAGTCGGTGTCAATATTCGGTAATATTTGAAGTAGACTATCTTTAATATCTCCATTGAATAATTTATTCGTTTTAATTCTTCTTTGCTAAATGAAAAACACCTTTTTTTAGTTAATGAAACATCCAGCGGCGTAGCCAGACCCAGGGCCATAGGAGCTCTCAAAGGAGCTAATCCCCTTCGAACGGGAGCACAGTGGCACAAAGAAAGGGAGGAGGGGAAAGTTTTGCGCGACTGAGGGGCACCTTTGGAGAAAAATTTTTTGGCAAACTTTTTTCGGTCTCTAAAGTTTTTCGGCTGAAATCCATTAGAAAAAGCAAAAAATCCACTCCCTCTTCCTTCCACTTACTCCCTCCCCTGAATCAGGGAAGCGTTTTCAAGTTTATGGAATGCGCGTAATTGATCTCCCACATAAATTAACTTTAAGGGGTCTTTTTAGAAAAAATTTTGGGTCCAAAATTCATTTTAAAAAATCACGAAAATTGCGTTTTTTGGGACACCTTTTAATTAAAGTCTTTAAAAAAAATTCGACTTTCAACCAAAAACAAAAAATGAAGAACTTCTTTTTTCATGAAAATATACTTTAAAGGACCAGTGGTCACTCTTTTGTCAATGGTAAAAACAACTATAAGCCTTTCAAGTACTTTTTACCTCGTAAAAACAAGAATGCCGTTGTTCTGAATTGTTGTACTTTTCGAGATACAATTATCTCGAAAACTACAACGATTCAGAATAGACGTACATAAAGTTGACACGAAACGACTTTTACACGATAAAGTTGACACGAAAATCCATTTTTTCAAAAACGACCAAAAATATTTTTTTCGTGTCAAAAATATTTATTTCACGTAGGAGCCCCCTGTTTGGAATAAATTTCTTTTTTGAACAAATTTCCTTGACCCCCTACAAAAACTTTTTTTAAATTTTGTAGGGAGTCAGGGAAATTTTTTAAAATTTTTTCAAAAAGAAATTTATTCTAAACAGGGGGACTGCCTACGTGAAAAAAATATTTTTGTTGTTTTTGAAAAAATGGATTTTCGTGTCAAGTTTATCGTGTCAACCTTTCGTGTCAACTTTATGTACGTCTCAGAATATGCCGTAAAAACAAAAAATGTTCCATTTTTCATGAACTTTCCGAATATCAACAAAAATTGCAACATTTTTCATACTGAACTGGCCCTTTAACAATTTTACCAATTTTTCATTACATGGGAAGATAAATCCAATCCATTCAATCCTTAGTGATGGACTTTCTATAAACGGTCGTTTTACGCTGGTCGTCTTCATGTTAACATCTCCAAGAACTCTGAAATTATTATTTTCATATGCCTGCCAGATTTCTTCATAGTCATCAAGATCGAGAGAAAATTGTTTGATTTTTATGGCTATAAAACATTTGTTGAATTTATTAGGTTGTTCGGAAAGTTATTGCCGCGTATTAAACTTAAAGGGGGGTGACAATCATGGCCTAATTCAAAGAAAAAATTTTTTTTCTAAAAAGATCATTTTTAGGGGTAAAATCATGCGAGAAATCGATTGCGCGCATCGCCGAAAATTAAAAATGCTTCCTTGACCCTGATTCAGGGAAGCAAAACAATTTTTCGAAAAAAAATTTGTGCAAAAAATTTTTGCTCCCAACGGGATTCGAACCAGTGACCTTTGTGACCAATAAGCCACTGCTTTGTCACTGCACCACCGAGTCAAGTTTTTGAAAATACGTTTTTTTAGACCAAGTGCTAGTTAAAAAATGTCGAAAAAATCTATATTTTCCCTGAATCAGGGTCAGGGAAGCATTTTTAATTTTCGGCGATGCGCGCAATCGATTTCTCGCATGATTTTACCCCTAAAAATGATCTTTTTAGAAAAAAATTTTTTTTCTTGAATTAGGCCATGATTGTCAGGGGGGGAAATTATAAATTCCGAGGTCTTTAGGAAAAAGCTAGTAAAAAAGTCCGAATCCGTTCTTATATACGATTTTATCAACATTTTAAATGCCAAATATCAACATTTTAAGGTTACATTTTTGAGACGCCAATTTTTTGAAAAGTCTGTACATTGACACGAAAACATGATTTATTCTCAAATAGACCGATTGGATCGTATTCAGGATACATTCTTGCCTAGTACGAAAAAAATTTCATTGAAAAAGGATTTTTGAAGCCCTAAATACAGTAAACGCTCGATAAGCGGGCCACCCTAGAAGGGGGGGGGGCGTTTATCGAATTTTTCAGGGGGCCGCTTATCCGATGTTTTGTTAAAAACTATACAGTAACTACGAGAAAATGCTAATTGTAAGTACAGTAAACTCTCGATAATCGGGCCCCCTCAAAAATTCGATAATTGGGCCCACCCCCTCTAAGGTGGCCCGCTTATCGAATTTTTGAGGGGGCCGCTTAAAGGGATGCCCGCTTATCGAGCGTTTACTGTTAATTCGAAGTATGCGCCGTTAGTTGGAAAAAGAAATTTAGAGGTTTTTAGTTCCTTTTAGTCGAAAGTAACCGGCCGCGCATTTTAGATAGCTCAGATTCCCAACTATCTGGAATGCTGTCGATCAATGAAATCCGATTTAGCCTCGATTTTAGGCGATTTTTTTTAAAGTTCATTTTTAAAGGGGGTTCTATTCGAGGAAATATGGTACGTCATTTTTAGAAAAAATTCAAAAAATTTTCGAAAAAATCGCGAAAAAACTCGAAATTGTTCTTTTTTATATACACGCTATAATTCAAAGCTTACCATTAAGTTGCATGTATTTGAAAATATGTATAAATTTGGTTTCGACAAGCCCACAAATATTTTTAGCCCCTTTCCATATAGAATCACTATTCTCTCGTCGACGGATATAAAAATAATCTACTGATTTTATAAAACCAGCATGAATTATCCATAATAAAGTTGATAGACTTGAGCCAAAAGTATATTCTTCATCCGAGTTCACATGGGATTCATTCGCATTTGCGTGTGGTATTAAAATGGCGTAGTTCTTGTGTATAGTGCCATTTAAAAATTTGGTCTTCAATGAATAACCTTCATTGATTCTTAATCTTGTTAATCTTTTAAAATAATGTTTAAATGCAATATATAGTGTTCGGTTAACTAGCTAAAATACTAGGTTTAGTTGTTAGCAGCGGTGTAACCAGAAAACAATTAGGGGGTACATACTCGGAAGTCGGACAACCAAAAATTTGTCAAAATTTTAGCGTGTCGACAAATTTTGATGAAAATATGCTCTTTAAACAAAAAACCAGCACACCCTTATGATTTTTTCGAAGAATTTTTTTGGTCAACGCGTTCCGCGCGTCGAAAATTTTTATGAAATTATAATTTTTTAAACAAAAAACCAGCGCCGCAGGCAAAATTTTAAAAAATACTTGTTTTCAAACTGAAAATGCTAAAAAAAACGATCTTTTTGAAAAAATGGAAAAATTTGGACAATTTTGTTGTAAAATGGAAAATTTCGAAATTTTTTGAAAAAAAATCATATCCCCCACATACCCTTATGAGTTTTTCGAAAATTTTATAAAAATTTTGGCAAAAATCATAAATGGGACCCTTAGGAAATTTTTCGACTTTTCGGAATTTTGGGGTGGGGGGGGGGGGGGAAAANGGACCGGGTACTAAACATCGATCAAAACTTTTTTTTAATCAATCTACAGGGTGGCGCAAACGAAACTCCTTGTTTTGTTTGCAAATTTGTTCAACCTTGCGATTCGGACTCAACTATCTTTTAAGAAAAAATCGCCAATGTTCTTGCAAAAAAGAAAGTACTAGAGCCCATTGATAGACTCCGTAGCTGCGGTGGGGCATTGAGCCCCCTCTCCGAAATAATGAAAAAAATTTCCTAATGGTCCCTTTATATGTTTTTGCTCAAAATTTTTTGAAAATTTTCAAAAAAATTTAAAAGGGACTCTTATGATTTTTCAAAGATTTTTGGGACCTGAGCCCCCTCCGAAATTTCGAAGCTCCTAAGGCCCTGGATCATAGGTCGGCATGGGGGAGACCTATGATCCCCCCTCTACATAGGTCGGCAATGGGCGGGGGAGTCTCCCCCCTCGACCGACGCACTCATGGGCCCAAAATTGAGGGGGGACACCACCGCATCAGCCCCCTACCTTTCCGACCTATGCCCTGGGTAGACTCAACTGATTTCAAATTAAGACACTGGAATTAGAAATTACATAGTCTAATGTTAGAAAAATACAAGGCTTTAGGGGCTCTATGATTTTTCGCATACGAATTTTGGTAAAACGAATTTACTACAGACTTTTCACATTCGAACTTTGCCACGAGAATTTTCGCAAAACTACTTTTGGCACATTCGCTCTAAAAACACCACTGCGTCAGATGCATTTTTATGCTGATGTAAGCGTGATTTCGTGCAAGAAATCAGTTGAAAATGAGATTCAGAAATGAATAAAAAACGGCTGATATACATTTCGAAAGTGATTTGGTACCCCTTGTGATATTTCGAAAGTACAGTGAAACCTCGTACAGTATAACCTCATACATTTCGAAAGTTTTCGTTTCTTTTAAATCAGATGGTCACTTTTGAAATCCTGAACTTTCGAAATATATATCAACCTAAAAAATATCTGACGCAGTGGTGTTTTTAGAGCGAATGTGCAAAATTCGAATTTTTTAATGTTTGAAGAATTTTTAATTTTTGACGAATTTTTCAATTTTTTTCTAAAAATCATCTTCCGAGGCAAATTTTTGCCAAAATTCGTTTACCAACATTCGTTTTGCGAAAATTCTTTTTGTAAAAATTCATTTTGCGCAAATTCGTGTGCCAAAATTATAATGCGAAAAGTAGTGGTAGCAAATCCGGGTCAATATGAATTCATGATTGAGTTAGACATAATAGAAATGTTGCATTTTCGGCTCTAGGACTTTTCACAACAATAAAAACTTTCCAAGGGCGGACTTTTCACAACGATGAAATAGCCTTAGATTAGTTTGAATTGGTTTGTATATTGACACGAAAACTCGATTTTTGTAAAAATGTGTCCAAAGTTTTGCACGCTAAGAATTTTATTTTGGACACATTTTTACAAAAATCGAGTTTTCGTGTCAATATACAAACCAATTCAAATCGTTGTGAAAAGTCCTAGAGCCGCATTTTCAATTTAAAATTTTATGAAAATGCAAAATTTCTATTATTTCTAACTCAATCATGAATAGGGACCGTAACGCAGAACTCGATAGTTTCATATGAAAACCACCCCAAATACATTTTAGAATCGTAATCTGTGCTATTAAAAACCTAGTAGTGAAAAAAAACCGCATCAAAAATATTAGGGTTTTGCAAAAGTTCGTACTCAAAAGTTTTATTTAATAAAATCGGCATTTTTCGCTCGTTTTCGATGAAATTTTTTTTCAGTAGTAAGCAAGGATGTATGACGAATACGATCCAATCAGTCTTTTTGAGCATAACTCATGTTTTCGTGTCAATATACAGACTTTTTAAAAAAAATCGAGTTTTTTATACCCCTAAAATGGCTCAAAAATTTGTATTCCCTGAATCAGAGTTAGAGAAATTTTTTCATGATTCGAAAATGCGCGCAATCGATTCTCCGACTAGGAAAGCCCTAGTAAGGTCGAAAATTTCGTCAAAAATCGACTTCTATAACCAAATATCGACATTTTAAAATTCATTTACAACATTGAAAAACTCGATTTTTTTGAAAAAGTCTGTATATTGACACGAAAACATGAGTTATGCTCAAAAAGACTGATTGGATCGTATTCGTCATACATCCTTGCTTACTACTGAAAAAAAATTTCATCGAAAACGAGCGAAAAATGCCGATTTTATTAAATAAAACTTTTGAGTACGAACTTTTGCAAAACCCTAATACTTTTTCCCTTCAAACTTTATGATTTTTTCAAGGTGCCAATTGTACAAAGGAAAGGCCGGTTTTATAAGGAAAAACCGTTCACCAACCCAAAAATCAATAATGTCATGAAAAAAACCGCTCAATATGACTTTATACATGCATATAGGTATTTTTACGCGGGAAATCGATTCTGCGCATTCCCGAAGCATGAAAACGCTTCCTTGACCCTGATTCAGGGAATGGGGTGGGTGTATTGAAGCGAAAATCAAACATTTTCGGATTTTTACGATAAAACCGTCGATTCTTAGGTTTTTCTAGGCGGGAAATCGATTGCGCGCACCCCGAACCGTGAAAGCGCTTCCTTGATCATGTTTCAGGGACTGTAAATGCTTCCTTTAGCGATTTTATTCAAAATTTTGATTTTCGCTTCAATACACCGATTCCTTCTCTGAATCAGAGTCAAGTAAGCGCTTTCACGGTTCGGGAGTGCGCGCAATCGATTCTCCGTCCAGAAAAATCTAAGAATCGACGGTTTTCTCATAAAAATTCGAAAATGTTTGATTTTTAGTTCCTTTCGGCCTCCCCCCCCCCAAACTACAAAATTGAGGGAGGCGAACGAAACCGATCGGTTCAACTTTAGGGGTTTTTTGACAAAAAATCGTCTTTTTGACCCCCTAGATGATTTTTCCCGGGAAAGTGATGTTCTACAAAGTTGTTCGCCGTGATATCAGGAATTCAGCGTTTTTATAAGAACCCTAAGTATTGCATTGAAAGACATTTCTACTATGATCTCAAGGTCTAAACCAAAAAATTAATTTCACACAACCCCTCGAAGCTGCGTACCTGTTGGTTTTTATACCATTATTGTATCACACTTCCAGTACAATTTGAATTTTTCATTTGAAAACCTAATTTTTTGAAAACTTAAAGTTTAATTTGTAGGTTGCTTTGCTATAGAAAATGAACGTCCAGAAACAAGATATAGATTTTAACGAAGCGGTCAGTAAATGTTCAGACAAGCTTGAAAAATTGTAAAAGTATGTTTTATTAGGTTGAGTCATAAAAAGGGCCGTTTTTTTCAAAGAAAAATTTTCTAGATTTTTTTCAAATTACATCTAAAAATATTTTTTAGGCTTTTTACAACTTCTACACTCACATAAAAAGGTAAGGGTGGGATTTACCCCACACCTCAAAATGACACGGTTAAAAACAGCTCAAAAACGATGAAAAATCACACTAAAAATGGAACCGATTTGTTTTTCGCCATTTTTCGGAAAAACGAAATGTCACACATTGGTATCAGAGCAACTTTTGAGGTACCCAGGCTTAGGCCTTGGCTCAAGACTAAGACCTAAGCCTGGGTACCCTAAAAATCGCAAAAAACAAGTCGGTTCACTTGTGGGATATTTTTTCATCGTTTTCAATCGATTTAAAGCGGTCCCATGTCATTTTGAGGTGTGGGGGTAAATCCTACCCTAAAAATTTGTTATTGTTTCACTAGATGCATTTTTATAAGAACTTGAAGTTGTTCTTAAAGTAGATCGAGTAAGTCCATTTTTGACTAATCGTTTAACGGAAAAGTCTCAACTGGTTTTTCAGGCTATCGCGTCTGGAGAATATACTGAAGGATTTATGCTCGGCGTTTTGGTTGGTGCTTTAATGGTGGCTACTTTTCTATATTTTTGGCGCCGTCGACGCGCGCACTGTGCTCGTGTAGTCATTGCTCAACCGGATGCTGTGGTTCGATGTCAAGAAGATGGTTTAGTTGGCAATGGTCCAGCAATTGATGAAGTCGTTATGGATGGTATCTGGGCCATATTTTTGGCTTTATTTTTGTGGGCCGTCAACTTTTATCGTGGACCAGCCAATATGCTTCCCTTTTAGTTTTGTGTAAATATATATGTTGTGTTTTTGAAGTTTTACATAACGAGCTAAATTTTTATGGACATATCGAAAATCTAGTGCAAATTTAGTCATTTTATACAAAGATGTATAAAATGACTAAATTTGTATTTTTTGTCCATTTCTAAGACTTCTTGAAGTCTAAATTAAAAACGGACAGCACCGTCCTGTAGTAAGTGGGGTCGAGGAATCGATTTCAGTGGAATTTTTTTATTTTTTGAAAAATTTTGAATACCCCTGATTTTTTAGGCCAATCTTTGTGATTTTAAATGTCCCCCTTTCCCGATTTTCTAAAAAAATTATTTTCCCTAAAAATTTTTTAAGAATATACAGTTCAATGATTGAATTATTCAAAATTGAGAATCCTATCAATCTTAAATTCTTTGAGAAAAATCTTAAATTCTTTGAGATATGAATTTTAAATAAATCATACCCCGTTTTTAGGGGTCAAAATTGGTATACTTAACAAATTCATATCACAACGAATTCAAAAAGATTTTTTGATGGGGTTTTATATCTTGAAAAATTCAAACACTGAATATTATGTCCTTAAAAAAATTTTTCGGAAAAATATTTTTTTACACTCGGATACTTCAATTTTTTGAGTCTTTTGATACAGTTTTCCATGCTGATTACGAATGTCAAAAAAAAATTTGAAAAAATTCCCGTATGAGGTGTGGGCCCATCTTTGTGTGTTTTTTGGTGAAATTTCTACTTTTTTATGGTGAAATGTCTACACTCCTCCACAAAAATCGATTTTTGCAGGAGTTTTTGGTGAAATGTCTACACTCCCAAAAAATCGAGTTTGAGTTTAGTATTTTTTCATTAAAAATTAATGATTTATAAAAAATTTTTAAACTTTACCAAATTTAAACATTAAAATAGAAAAAAAAAACAATTTAATAAGTATTATTATATTTTGGCTAATTATACTGTAAAAAGAGAAGTTTTTTCTTAAAAATATTATTTCTTCAAAACTCGAAAACTCGATTATTTTTTCGAATTCGAGTTTTTTCGAACCCCTTTAATTTTTTTTTTGAAAATTTTGGACAAAAACATAAGAGCGGACCAAGGCAATTTTTTTCAAAAATTACCTTTGTCCACCTTATGTTTTTGTTAAGCTGAAAATGCTCAGAAGAAAATTGTTTGGTAAAAAAGTTTCAAATTTGTGACTTTTATTTGAAAAAAATGGAATTTTGATGAAATCCTTCAGTAAAAATACAAATACAGCGCCGCAGACGAAAATTTTTTGTTGAAAACGCTTTTTTAAGCTGAAAATGCTCAGAATATGAAAATTTTTGGTGAAAGAATAGCAAATTTTGGACATTTTTGTTGAAAAATGGACAATTTGGATAAAATCGTGATTGAGGGGGGGGGTCATTAGGATTTAAAATAATTTTTCTCAAAATTTTTGCTCCTCTCCCATAAAAGATCTTTTACCCTACACTTTTTGCACAACTTCTTACCCTTCCCATCGCGATCCTTTACCCAGGGATGTCATGTGTCCTTATTAAAATAAGATTTGTCCTTAATTTTGGGCAAAAATATAAGGGGGGACACTTATGTATTTTTCGGATTTTGGGCAAAATAAGAAGTGGTATCATAATTTTTCGGCCAATAAGAAGTAGGAGGTGGGGACAGTCCCTCCTCCCTTGCCCACGTATGCCCTACCCCAGCGCAACCCCCTCACCTCATGTACGGCCCAACACAGGGAGTTGTGCAAGTGTGTTGGTGTTTGTCTTTTCTTAATTATTTTCTTTATCTCATACCAATCTTGAACAAAAATTTATAATGAAAAGAATTTTTTTAATTTCAATATATAATGAGCAGAGAAAGCACATTTCAACTTTTTTTTACTTCATATTGAGAAACAAATTATCAACATTTATTCAAGATTTTTAGATCTGATTATTATTTTCAACAGCTTGTAATCTACTGTACCGAATATGTTTGAAGAAGATGATCCCTCGGGTCCATTTGGCGAGGACGAGCAAGAAGAAATGGATGTTGGTGAGCAAGATGAAGATGAAGAGGAAATTTCACCTGAATTATGGCAGGTGAGTTTTTATCTCCATGCATAGACAATGCTAGTTTGTTGCCTTCTCGCATAAAATTACCTCTATATGGATCATTTTTAGGGTTTTTGAAGGAAAAATACGGATCAAAAAAACATGAAAAAATCTCCCAAATTCCGGTTTTTTATATACTCTGTAAATCTTGTCAGATACTCCTTAACAATTGCTAAAACTTGTGTTTAGGAAGCCTGCTGGGTCGTAATTTCTGCTTATTTTGATGAAAAGGGTCTTGTTCGTCAGCAGCTTGATAGCTTCGATGAATTTATTCAAATGATTGTTCAACGAATTGTTGAAGACTCACCTGCTGTCGAACTTCAAAGTGAAGTTCAACATTTTTCTGGTAAGCTTTGTTGAGTTAAAAATTGTGATATAAATGATGTTTAGGGGATATTGAAAATCCGATTCAGTTTTCTCTCAAGTTCGGACAAATTTACCTTTCTAAGCCTACACATTGGGAGAAGGATGGTGCACCAACACCAATGATGCCCAATGAAGCTCGTTTACGAAATCTGACTTATTCTTCACCTTTGTATGTAGACATTAGCAAGACTATGTTTAGACCTGGAGAAGATGAGAAAGAAACCAAATACCCCAAAGTGTTTATTGGCAAGATTCCTATTATGCTCAGGTTGGTCATTTTTTATGCCTTATATATTAGCTTCAGTAGCGTAGCCAAGGGGCTAACGGTGGCTATAGCCCCCTCAGAAATCCGAAAAACGGTAGTCTCTCAAACGGCGACCAAAAAAAGTCGCCAAAAATTTTACAATTTCTCCTTCGAAATTTTTCCTGATTACTCCCTTGATTAACTTTGAATTTTTTAGATCAAGTTATTGTATGCTTTCGAATATGAACGACAGAGGTTCGCCATTTATTTTTTTCCAGCGTTTAATTCCTTTTAGATCTCACGGAATTGAATGAATGCCCACTGGATCCAGGTGGTTATTTTGTCATAAATGGAAGTGAAAAAGTGCTTATTGCCCAAGAGAAAATGGCTACAAATACTGTTTACGTTTTTTCGATGAAGGATGGAAAGTATGCCTACAAAACTGAATGTCGTTCTTGCCTGGAAAATTCCAGCCGTCCAGTTTCTACTTTATGGGTGAACATGGGCCAGAAGGGTGGCAAGGCTCAACAACAGAAATCTGCACTGGGACAACGAATTATTGCCATTCTACCATATATTAAACAAGAGATTCCAGTAATGATTGTATTTCGTGCACTTGGATTTGTCTCTGATCGTGATATTTTGGAACATATTATTTATGATTTTGATGATCCTGAAATGATGGAAATGGTCAAGCCAAGTCTTGATGAAGCTTTTGTAATTCAAGTTAGTTTTATGCTCTTCTAAAAATTTTTTCAAAAATGTCCTTATTAGGATTAATTTTATGCAAGGAATTGATAGTGAGCATTCCCGAAGCTTGAAAACGCTTTCCTTACTCTGATTCAGGGAATTGAATGTTTTGTATTGAAGTGAAAATTGAAAACTTTTGGGTTTCCCGCCTCAAAATCATTGGAACTTATGCACTGATCAGTGCAGTTAGGCCCCCCCCCAAATTTTTGGGGAGCCGAAATGCATAAGTTCCAAATCATCTATCCGGGATAATTTTATGCGAGGAATTGATTGCGCGCATTCCCGAAGCTTGAACATACTTCCTTAAAGGGACAGTACCAACGGCTTCGGATTTAGTGCATTTTTTTAAAAATTCACCAAAAATCATAGTTTAAGTCAATTTCNGTCTCCTTAATTCAGGAAAATTAGTACATGTTCGATTTTCGCTTCAATGCAAACTTATTCCCCTGAATTAGGGTCAAGGATGCATTTTCAAGAGGAATGCTTGCAATCGATTACTCGAATAAAATTGCCTCCAGAAAGATGATTTTGAAGAAGAAATTTCAAAATTTTTCGATTTTTGCTTCAATACACACACTTATTTTCCTGAAGCAGAATCAGGAAAGCGTTTTCAAGCTTCGGGAATGCGCGCAATTGATCTCTATCATAAAATTAATCCTAATAGGGTTTTAGAAAAATTTTTGTGTTGAAAAAACATAAAAAGATCTCATAAAATCCGGGGTTTTTTATACACCCTGCATTAAAATTTGTTTTAGGAACAAAGTGTTGCTCTAAACTTCATTGGTTCACGTGGTGCCAAACCCGGTGTAACAAAAGAACAACGAGTGAAATATGCTAAAGAAATTCTCCAAAAAGAAATGTTACCGCATATCGGTGTTTCAGATCATTGTGAGACGAAGAAAGCTTATTTTATGGGATACATGGTTCATCGTCTATTGCTGGCCGCACTTGGACGTCGTGAATTGGATGATCGTGATCATATTGGAAACAAACGTTTGGATCTTGCTGGGCCATTGTTGGCTTTTCTTTTCCGTGCAATGTTCCGAAATCTGCTTAAAGAAGTCCGACTAACTGCTCAGAAGTATATAAACAAGAACGGCGATTTTAATCTAGATGTTTGCGTCAAGACTTCTACAATTACAAAAGGGTTAGCTTATTCATTGGCTACAGGAAATTGGGGCGACCAGAAGAAGGCACATCAATCACGTGCTGGTGTTAGTCAGGTAGGATGGTGGCATTTATTTATTTTAGAACTCGCAAAAATTCAATTTGAACAAAAATTTAAATTTTTGTTTAAGAATTGAACTTTTGAAGATGCGATCCAAAGCGTACCCTATCAAACAAAAGTTGTAGAGAACGATGAGAGAAGTCGATTGACACAAAATTTTATTGAAATCGGAGACAAACATTTCACTTTTTCCTTTGGGAGGAGGAAATCATTTTTTCGAAATGATTTTAAATCGGTTGATTTTTTGTACTCGGGCGTTTTTCGGCATGGAGAACTTGAATCTTGAGGAATTTTTTTGATTTTGACAGCAGGAAATGGTTGAATTGACCAATTTTTAACAAAAAGTTATTGTCATTTTATTGAAACTTCCAGACTATGACCCCTGGCTGATTTGATCTTTTTCTGCGGTCAAAATCAAAAAATTCTTTCAGATTCGAATCAAATTTTGGCCAAAAAATTATCTGGATCACCCTTTATGGTATAAAGTTTTTAGGTCTTGAATCGTCTTACTTATACAGCTACACTTTCGCATCTTCGTCGTTGCAATTCGCCAATTGGTCGAGAAGGAAAACTTGCAAAGCCACGTCAATTGCATAACACCCAATGGGGATTTGTTTGCCCAGCTGAGGTAAGTTCGAATGTTATTTTGGAAGAGATATCGGAAGAACATTTATTTTTTTAATGAGACTTTTTAGACACCAGAAGGCCAAGCTGTAGGACTAGTGAAAAACTTGGCGCTTATGGCTTATATTTCTGTGGGAAGTATGCCAGAACCGATTTTGGAATTCTTAGAAGAATGGTCGATGGAAAATCTTGAAGAAGTCGCGCCTTCAAACATTGGCGATACAACAAAGATTTTCGTGAATGGTGCCTGGGTTGGAATTCATCGTGATCCTGATCTACTCATGCAAACTCTCAAAAAACTACGGTGAGTGTTTGGATTTCTGTAAAGAAAGCATAGCTGAACAAGGGGGGTACTGTATCTCCCCCTCGTCTTTTTACCGAAAATTTGTAATATTTTACCTAGAATTTTTAAGCGACCACTTCGTATTTCGGGGCCAGTATCCCTCCCCCTTTTACAGCTATGAGGGGGTCCCCTGCGACCATGTCGTATTTAGGGCGCCAGTACTCCCCTCCTTGTACAGCTATGAAAGAAAGTGATGATTACAGAGTGAGCATAAAAATCGTACTTTTGCGTTTTTTTGGTGAAAAATTTTGTTTTCTTTTAAATCACCTATAAGGGGTATTTTTATGCGAGAAATCGATTGCACGCATTGAAACCCCTTGAAAGCGCTTCAAAAAAATTTTTTGCCTAAAAAAGCAAAAGTACGGTTTTTTGGTTATCCTGTATCGGTTTTCCTATTTTTTTCCAATTAAATTGTTCACATTTTTTACAGACGTCAAATGGATATTATTGTGTCAGAAGTCTCTATGGTACGTGACATTCGTGATCGAGAAATTCGAATTTACACTGATCCCGGACGTGTTTGCCGACCTTTATTGATCGTTGAAGATGGAAAACTTGCATTGAAGAAGCGTCATATTGAGAAGCTGAAAGACCGCGAAAATGGTGTTGAATTTGCCTGGTCAGATCTTGTTGGCGGAGGTGTGGTCGAGCTAATTGACGCTTTGGAAGAAGGTTGGTTGAAGTTACCTACATTTTTCCAAAATTTTTAATAAATTACCTTGGTTCCTCATGTTTTAGGGGACTAAGGTGATTTTGCTCTGAAATTTTCAATTTTTGACGAAAATTTTATTCGAAATCCCCCTAAGTTTAGACAAAAACCAGTGCCTCAGGCAAAATTTTTGTGTAAAATGCTTGTTTATAAGCTGAAGAATGAATTTTTTCGTTACAAAATGTTTTTATATTATAGAAACCATTATGTTGGCTATGATGCCCGAAGATATTAAGGCTGGTGGTTATTGTGACACTTACACACATTGTGAAATTCATCCGGCTATGATTTTGGGTGTTAGCGCTTCGATTATTCCATTTCCGGATCACAATCAAAGTCCACGTAATACTTATCAAGTATGTTTTTTTCTTTTACGAAATTGATTACGCTGTTAATTTTTAGAGCGCTATGGGTAAGCAGGCGATGGGTGTTTACACTACAAATTTCCACGTGAGAATGGATACACTTGCTCACGTGTTATACTATCCGCAGAAGCCATTGGTCACCACTCGTTCTATGGAATACTTGAGATTCAACGAACTACCTGCTGGAATTAATGCTGTTGTCGCAATTTTGTCTTATTCCGGTTATAATCAAGAAGACTCGGTGATTATGAATAGTTCTGGAATTGATCGTGGTCTATTCCGCTCAGTCTTCTATAGATCCTATCGCGATCAAGAAGCAAATGTCGACAACGTGAATGAAGAATTGATTGAGAAACCAACTAGAGATAAATGTTCTGGAATGCGGCATGCTATATATGATAAGGTAGAGCTAAACATTTTTAAAATTATACAATCGTGTGGGATTTTTAGCTTGATGATGATGGAATAATTTCGCCAGGAATGCGTGTTTCTGGAGATGATGTAATTATTGGAAAGACGGTGTCAATGCCAGAAGCAGTAAGTTTTTATGGATTTTTAACTTGTGAACTTACGTGCTCCAAATTTATGCGTATTCCTTGGTAGAATTTTTTTCTTATATTTTGTTTAGGACGACGACTTGGAAGCACAAGCGAAAAAATATGTCAAGCGTGATTCATCCACATTTTTGCGAGCTAGCGAAACCGGAATTATCGACCAAGTGATGCTAACCGTGAATACGGATGGAAATAAATTCTGTAAAATTCGTGTCCGCTCCGTCCGAACTCCACAAATTGGCGATAAGTTTGCCTCGCGACATGGTCAAAAAGGTACCATGGGTATAATGTATCGACAAGAAGACATGCCGTTTACTTGTGAAGGAATCTCTCCAGATATTATTATCAATCCACATGCTGTACCTAGTCGTATGACAATCGGTCACTTGATCGAATGTTTGCAAGGAAAAGTATGTGTTTGAGTTGAATTTTTGTTGAATTTACACTTGTGTGCTATATATTTAGCTATCGGCGAACAAGGGTGAAATTGGAGATGCTACTCCATTCAACGATACTGTAAACGTGCAAAAGATCTCAAACTTGTTGGCTGAATATGGCTATCATTTACGAGGCAATGAAGTTATGTATAATGGGCATACTGGACGCAAGTTAACCACTCAGGTATTTTTGAAGATTGGATGTAGTTATGCATATAGGCTTAAATTTTGTTTTTATTGAATCATAAAAGGTTGTTAATTCAAACTCCCCTTAAAAATTACATGAAAAAATTTTGCCTACCATTATTTTTCGATTTTGACCTAATTGAGCCCTTACAGAAGAAATTATCCTCTAGAGATATTCCCATCTGTATAAGTCAAGATCGAAAAATAATGGTAGACAAAATTTTCCATATAATTTTAAGCGGAGTTTGCTTTAACAACTTTTTATGATTTGATAAAAACAGAATTTCGACCTCTGGGGATCGAATCCTCCACGTATATTTAAGTACAAAATTAAGTACAGTATCTTAAAATGTATTTACTTTGTACTGTACTGTACCCAGGTACAGTACATTTTAAGGCCTTAACATGTACTGTACTTGGTACAAAATGAACACTGCTCCCCCCAGCTACGCCACTGATTAATTCCCTATTTTGGGTAATTTTTATAAGATCCCCGATGTTTTGGATAGTAAAATTTTAATTTAATTTTAGGTCTTCTTGGGTCCTACTTATTATCAGCGTCTAAAGCATATGGTGGACGATAAAATCCATTCAAGAGCTCGGGGTCCCGTACAGATGATGAATCGCCAACCTATGGAAGGTCGTGCTCGGTAAGTTTTTAGCTAATTTTTTATAAGAAATTACAGTGAACGGTTTTGATACAAATTTTGCTATCATTTTGGCGCTACATAATAGATCATAAAAGTGAAAATAATTAATTTCCATTTAGTGATGGTGGCTTGCGTTTCGGTGAAATGGAACGTGATTGTCAAATCTCGCATGGTGCAGCACAATTCTTACGCGAACGTCTATTCGAAGTTTCTGATCCCTATCACGTTTATGTATGCAATAACTGTGGCCTGATCGTGGTTGCCAACTTAAGAACTAACACGTTTGAATGCCGGGTAAGAAACAAATTTTCTTCGTAAGGAATCAAAACATCACAATTTAGGCATGCCGAAACAAAACACAAGTTTCTGTAATCCGCATACCATATGCTTGTAAACTTCTTTTCCAAGAACTGATGTCCATGTCAATTGCACCTCGTCTTATGGTTCAATAATAGTTTAAAAAATTTTGGAGCTATTACACAATAGGAGGTGGAGGGCCACCCGCGTGAAAAAATTTTCAAAATGTTTTGCTGGAAATGACCCCTCTAGGAGTAAAAACATGCGGGGAATCCGAATTTGACATTTTCAAAGCGAAAAACGCTTCCCTGATCAAGGGAAGGCCTGTGTATTTAGGCGAAAAGTCGCAAAATGCGATTGTTCGATTCAATACACGGACCTTCTCTGAATCAGAGAAGTGTTTTTTCGCTTTGAAAATGTCAAATTCAGTTTCCCCGCATGTTTTTACCCCCTTCCAGAAAAATTTTTCTCGTGACCCCTATTGTGTAGCAGTAGCTCCAAAATTTTAATTTTGTTTATTTGATCTTATTACATGTATTGATTTTTATGATGGAATTTTAAGTTATTGTTCATGTTTATTTTTATTTGTTTTAATATAAATTATTTCTCAATAAACTCTTTGTTAGTATGTGTGTTATAGCCCGTTTCAGCTCCAACTATAAAAATTCAAAATCCGAAGTCGGCATTCCCCATCAGATCTGGAAAGTTAATCAAAGTTGGGCCGAATGGACTATCGTAAGTTCGATCCCCATCCGCTCCCTTGTGTCCGAATTCGATAAAAAATTTTTGCATATGTGTATTTTTATGTAAGAAACAAGTTGTTAAAGTTATTTTCTCAAAAAAAACTTATTAAAACGCTATTTTTGACAACTTTTTTTTACGAAATTAGGCGAAAAAGTTAACGTGTTTTCATAAGGTTTTTTGAAAAAATAACTTTACCAACGTGTTTCGCACATAAAAAACTACTTTTGCGCCACCTTGTATATTACCGATAATTCTTCGTTAATCCAGGAAATTTTTTCCTTCATATTTGTTGGATATTAGAACGATTTCGTTCTAAAAATAGAACGCCAACTTTTCGCTAGTTGGACTTTGGACGGTCTCTTTTCTAGATAGTTTCAACCAACAAACCAAATATGTCAATGTGATAAGTTTATTGTTGAACAATATGAGTGAACCTAACGATATAAGCAGTGAAGCAACTGGTGGAGGAGAAAATCGGTCATGCTCACATTTGAGTCATGTTAGGGTAAGACAAGGCTCGGAATGGGTCTGATTTATCAGAAATTTTCTGATTTTGGGCAGTAGAATCTAGTGAAAATCTGATTTTTGGGTCAAAAATCTTATTTTTTGACATTAAAAAAATTTTTTGGCAGTATAATCTAGCGAAAATCTGATTTTTGGGTCCGAAAAAAATTTTTTTGACATTTTTTTCTGATTTTCATTTTTTTCATTCCGAGTCCTGGGGTAAGCTTTCATGAACATGTGTACAAACACTCCCCTAAAATTTCGGACCGGAGTGCGCAAGAAAAAATCATAAGGGTCCCCCCTTACTATTTTTTCGCGCACGAGATCATTTTTAGGTCGCGTGTGAGCAAAATTTTTACAAAATCATAAGGGGGACCATTATGGTTTGTTTGGCCCTGCTCGTGCTGATCGCGAGCCCATTTTTTGTTTGCGCACGGCGCGTGACCCCACTCAATTTCGGTGGGGTTTGGGGGAGGTTTGTACACGTGTGCTTTCATGTTTTTTTAAATCATTGACTTTGTAGAACGCGAATAACCGCCAAAAGAAGACACAACATTCGAGTGTAAACGATGACTCTGAAAGCCCAGGCCGACCTACTTCCTTATTTGGTTCTAGTTTTGATCAAGGACCGTTGCAGCGCGATAACGCTTCATCTAGTGAACAGTCGAATAAGATCAATGTTGGAGAGCCGGAATACTTGCTGTGCGATGAATTTACATCGGCTGCTATTTCGAGAATAGGTTGACACTACTAGGGGTGTTGAATCGAAATAAAATTTTTTCGATATTTTCATATCGATATACGGCGCCCAAAAATGTGCAAAAAATGAAAAATCCGTAAAAACGTTCAAAAACGTGCTGTTTAAGTATTAATAACATTTTACAAAAGTGGGTTTGACATGGAAAAAAAATCGATTTTTAGCGATTAAAAAATTCCAATTTTAACATACATAGGAAATTTTACGCTTGAAAAACAGGCTAATACACATTTGACCTTTATACATTTGACCTTAAACATTTGACCTTTCTCCAAAATATACATTTGACCTCACAAGGGACATGTCAGAAGTGACGCCTTAGTTTCCCGATGAAAAATATATCATCTTGTAGAGCATACCCGAGTTGATTTTTGAACTGATCGATTTAGCTGCAGAAGGCGTAATATGAGAGAGTTATAGACGATTTAATTTTGCAAATTTTGCAAATCCTTCTTGTATGTAAGTCTATTTGGAAAGTGATATCTTAACTGCAAGATTGGTCTAGTGGTTAAGAACACATCTAGTCTCCTATGCATATCTTTTTCATTCGTGGGTTCAATTCCGCTTGGAAGCTTTACTTTTTTGCATTTTTTCTTTTTTTGCATATTGTTAAAAAGTTTAACAAATTAGTTCGGTTTATTTGCACAAATTTGCCCTAATCTCTCATTTCTACTATGTTCTCATTGTGAATTCACTCTTTGCTTTGATCATTTCTTTGTTCGTCATCACCTTTGTGATAGTTAATTTATTTTGTTTTGGTTGTTGTTTAATAATAAATGATTTGATTTAAAAGCTTTAAGAATTAAAATTTAAGTTTTAGGCTATTGGTATTTAAAAAAAGAAAAACTAAAATAAAATAAAGAAATTTTTTAGACGATTTTAACAATATGCAAAAAAAGAAAAAATGCAAAAAAGTAAAGCTTCCAAGCGGAATTGAACCCACGAATGAAAAAGATATAACGAGGAGACTAGATGTGTTCTTAACCACTAGACCATTATTGCAGTTAAGATATCAATTTCCAAATAGACTTACATACACGAAGGAAAAATTTGCAAAATTAAATCGCCTATAACTCTCTCATATTACGCCTTCTGCAGCTAAATCGATCAGTTCAAAAATCAACTCGGGTATGCTCTACAAGATGATGTATTTTTCATCGGGAAATTAAGGCGTCACTTCTGACATGTCCCTTGTTAGGTGTCAAAAGGTCGCGATTTTTTTCCGGCCGTTCCCTGGCCGCAGAAATCACTGCCCCGACCCGGCCATTTTTAGGACCATAAAAATTAACGGCCCCGGCCTGGCCCATGGTCCGTACCTAACGGCTACGGCTCCTAAACGGCTCATGTATATCAAAAAATTTATTGGTCTATCCTTATATATTTTTTCTAACTTTTTTGAGCAAAACATAAAGACCAAGGCAATTTTTTTAATGGATATTTAAATGGGTTTTTACCAAGGCAATTTTTTAAAATGGGCTTTTGAGCTGGAAATGTTAAGAAAATGAAAATCTTTGTTTAAAAAATGCACTTTCCATTTTAGTGGGGGCGATTTTTTACGGTCCAGTTCGCAAAATTTAAGGGCCCGGCCCATTTGTTTAGGGCCATAAAAAACATTGGCCCCCGGTCAATGGGCATGGCCCATGACACCTCCGCCCATAAGTCAAAGAAGGGATTAGATTACCCCCCTCCCCCCTCATCACTCGTCCGATGGCCAAAATTTGGTCATTATTCCATCCATCATCGAAATTTTTTGGAATCATATTGGATGAATGGATTTTTCCAAAAAAATTTGCAATTTTTAACAAAAATTCAAAAAATCATAGAAGTGATGAATCTTAGAGAAAATTTTCTATCCTCTCTTTATCTTCCCCTGAATTCGCCCATCCATCCGGCTGAGGACTTTTACCCGCCCTACAATTGAGGTATCTCTGCCCCTCCCCCAATACATTAGCTTTGTAAATATCGCGAGCAAAAATGTAACAATAAGTTCGTGAGAAAAAATGTACTTTTAAAACACCTTTTTCAAAAAAATAGAGCTTTATGTCACAAAATTTTTGAAGGGTTATTACTTTTTCGTGCGATTTTCTCGTTTTTCTATCGATTTTCATCAAAAGTAACCTTTAAGAAAATTGTAGAAGAAATCAAGCTCTACAACTTTGGTAAAAGAGATTTTGAACGAATCTTTCTAGAAATCGATAAAATTTATTATCAAAAAAAGTATCCTTACAAAATTTTTGTGACACCCAAAGCTCGATTTTCTCGAAAAGTTTGTTTTAATGTCAAGAATAAAGTTGACTTGCCAAACAAAAACTTCAACTTTTATTATGAAAGTAGAAAATAATACGCAAGTGTCAAAAATCCCAAGTGACAACACATCAAAAAACCTTTCGAACACATGTTCGAAATTACTCTTAGTTTCTATAATAAAAATTTTTATATAAGATTATTTTATAAAAAATATTTATATATTTATCCAAACGATTTGAGCTCGAAAAAATTAGATTTATATAAGAAATTATTACCCAAAAAATCAATTATGAAAATTTTTACAGGGTGGACAAAAAAGCGGCTTTTTTATTTTCTAGAGAGTCATCCGAAGAGGCGTTACTACTAGGCAAAATCTATTGGCCTCAAGCGGGGTTTGAGCCAGCCTTGAGGGGCGCCTGAGACAAGCCCAGTACCACCCANTGTAATGCCGAGCATTATAGAGAGCTATGAAGAGACGTTACTACTAGGCAAAATCTATTGGCCTCAAGCGGGGTTTGAGCCAGCCTTGAGGGGCGCCTGAGACAAGCCCAGTACCACCCACATTTTTTGGAAATTTATTTTTCTAAAAATGAGCTCTCACAAGGGGTAATTTTATGCGGGGAATCGATTGCGCGCATTCCCGGAACGTAAAAACACTTCTTTGACCCTGATTCAGGGAAAATAATGTTTTGAAGCGCAAATGTTTATTTTTTGTTTTCCGCATTTTTTATCTGAAAATCACTCTTCCATAAGTAATTTTGTGCGAGAAATCGATTGCACACGTTTTCAAAGCATAAAAACAATCCCCTGAACAGAAAATGACATTTTTCACTTTTTATTTAAAAATAACCAGTTTCACTTCAAAACCAATTTTTTCCTAAATCAGGTTCAGGGAAGTGTTTTCACGCTCCGGGAATGCACGCAATCGATTCCTCCGCATAAAATTACCCCTAGAGGACTCATTTTTAGAAAAGTAAATCGAAGATATTTTTTCGTGTAACATGCTTTATAGGGAAAAATTGGGTTTTTGACGCGAAATTCGTCGTTTTTCGCAATTTTAAAAACCTAATTTTTTCCTGAAGTAGGTCCAGAGAAGCATTTTCAGGATTCAGAAATGTACACAATCGATTCCCCCACATAAAATTACTCCTAGAACCATAAAATTACCCTTAGAAAAATCAATTTTCGGGCCCCAAAAAATTACAAAAATCCACTTTTCGTCATTTTCGATTCCCCGCATAAAATTAGATTGCTAATCTCTGACTAAAGTGTGTCTAGCTTTTTTAGTTCTTCTTCCCTTTCTTTTCATGTTGATTGGACGAGATTTAGAAGACTTTGGATAGCGCCCACTAATAAGTTCAGAAATGATGTTACATGATCTTGATGTTACAAAAAGCACTCAATGTTACATTCAAAAAGATGTTGCAAAAAAGTAAAACATGTTACACGAAAAAATATTTTCGAAAATATTTTTAAAAAGCCACTGTTTTTGTCTCACCCTGTATTACCATTTAATGATAGCCATATTTTATTTAAAATTTCCATTTCTAAAACTTTATAAGTGGTTTCAAATTTGAACATAAATCAAATTTTATGAGCAAAATGATCATAAAAAAGAAAGGGCAATAAATTTTGTTTTAAAACAAACTTTTCGAGAAAACTGAGCTTGGGTGTCACAAAAATTTTGTAAGAGTACTTATTTTGATAATGAATTTTATCAATTTCTAGAAAGATTCGTTCAAAATCTCTTTTGCCAAAGTTGTAGAGCTTGATTTCTTCTACAATTTTCTTTTCTTAAAAGTTACTTTTGATAAAAATCGATAGAAAGAAAATCGCTCGAAAAAGTAATAACCCTTAAAAAATTTTGTGACACGTTTTGTCTGTTTTCTTAAAGGTCTGTTTTCTTAAAAAAGGTGTCTTAAATATAATCCGCTTAATATAAACAAGTTCTCATATATCAAGTCCATGTGGTAATCAGATTGTATCGGGTGTCCCAGCACAAACAATCAAATAAGAAAATTTGATATCCCAACAAGGATAAAAGATTTCCAAAAACGGTTTGTTGTAAGTTGCTTCATAAACTATTCCGTTTTATGTAAAAATATTTTCATGATTTTTGAATAAGTCTGTGTATTGAAGCGAAAATCTAATTTTTTACTCTTAAGGAATTTTTGAAAAATAACAACGCCATTTTGTAAAGCGCATCGAAAAACGGTAGTACCCCAAAAATCAAAAATCTTGGGGTACTACCGTTTTTCGGTGTGCTCTACAAGATGGCGTTGTTATTTTTCAAAAATTTCTTAAAGGTAAAAAATCAGATTTTCGCTTCAATACACAGACTTATTCAAAAATCATGAAAATATTTTTACATAAAACGGAATGGTTTATGAAGCAACTTACAACAAACCGTTTTTGGAAATCTTTTATCATTGTTGGGATATCAAATTTTCTTATCTGCTAGGTTGTGCTGGGACACCCTGTATAATCCGCTTAATATAAACAAGCTCTCATATGTCAAGTCCAGTTGAATATAAGCGTCAGATTGTAGTTTAACAAAGTTTTGTTTAGGGGTCCCAGCGTGCGTCATTATCGTGTACTAGGAGCATATGAAAATGCCACAGAAAGATTTTTTTATTAATCACAGAAAGATTGTTTTTATTATGAATAAAGTGCATTAAAAATTTTTTAAAATTCAGCCTGAACCACTGATAGGGAGAAAGGCAATTGGGGTTAGGCACGTGATGCGAAACAAGGACAAGAAGGCAATCTCTATTGGTCCCTCTTATGTTTTTTCAAAAAATTTCCAAAATGTTGGACAAAAACATAAGGAGACAAAGGCGATTTTTTTCGAGTTTTCAAACAATTTTCAAAAAACACCTTGGTTCCCTTGGTGTTTTTTTACAGAAAATTTACCAAATTTGTGTGGGCAAAATCATAGGGTGGGATTATTTTGATTTTTTCGAGTTTTTTGAAAAAAAAATTCAAAAATCACCTTGGTCTCCCCTTTATTCACGCCGAAAGGCGCGAAATTTTTTTAAACACTTTTTTAAGTTGAAAATTTTCAGAAGATTTTAATTTTTGGTGAACAATGTCAAATTTTGGTAAAATCTCTTAAAGGGGGGGGTGCATTTTGCGACCATTTGGGAGAAACAAAATTTTTCTTGTAAAAATGACCCTATTGGGGGTAATTTTATGCGAGAAATCGATTCCGTGCATCGAAAAATTCTGAAAAAATTTTCTGGGGGTCAAAAAATGGAAAAAATTGCGTCAAAATTAGGGGTTATAAGTTTTAACCCCAACAAAATCATTTTTAGGGGTAATTTTGTGCGAGGAATCGATTGCGCGCATCGAAAAATTCTGAAAAAATTTTTAGGGGGTCAAAAACCCCCAAAAATAATTTTGTTAGGGTTAAAACTTACAACCCCTAATTTTGACGCATTTTTTCAATTTTTTGACCCCCGAAAAATTTTTTCAGAATTTTT